>MU183883.1:59948-95674 GCA_016904865.1 Pissodes strobi | reverse complement strand
CGTATTTTACCATCCCGTATTTTTGGTAGTTCACGTTCCCCCACTTTTTTTCGTACGTGCCCATACTTTCGGAAATTGAAATGTACGGAGACGTTTTTTACGATCCCGTATTTTTGGTAGTTTACGTCCCTCTACTCTGTTTCGGTTCGATGGTACGTGCCCATACTTTCGGAAACTGAAAAGTACAGCGACGTATATTACGATCCCGTATTTTTGATAGTTCACGTTCCCCCACTTTGTTTCATACGTGCCCATACTTTCGGAAACTGAAAAGTACGGCGATTTCAATTTTTAGAGTCCCGAAATGAGTTCTCATTATT
Source organism: Pissodes strobi (assembly GCA_016904865.1). Lineage (NCBI taxonomy): Eukaryota > Metazoa > Arthropoda > Insecta > Coleoptera > Curculionidae > Pissodes > Pissodes strobi. The sequence continues at coordinate 95,354 of MU183883.1, read as the reverse complement.
AGGATTGTGTAAACCCGAGATGAGACGATTAAATTGTGAAGGTTTTTGCGGATTTTGATGGACATACTCAAATCCACTTCCAAAACACGGAAACTAGAATAACACAACTAAAATTTCACCTTTTTTCTTGCGTTTCTTAAACTGACCCCCCATCATCGGGGAGCCACAATACGAAAAAATAGAAAATTAGGGCGTTTTAAGGACTGGTTTCCATGGTCCTTTGGATTGACGAATATTGCTTCTTTTTTCTTAGGTCTTTATTGAGGGGGTTAGGCGCCTTTTTCATAAAACGACGTATTGACCCCGTAATGGGACGCAAGGACCACGTTTACCGGGCAGTACTGCACACGTATATGAACCTTTGTTTGCGGGCGGGGCACAACATGGAATTTTTCTTGGAAGGTGGTCGCACCAGAACGGGTGAGTAAAATTCTAACATTTATGTGAATAATTGGTCTTTAATTATACTTAATTAAAAGGTAAACCTTGCATGCCCAAGTACGGCATTCTCAGTGTCATCGTCGAGACCTTCTTGGACGGAACCATCGAGGACGCGCTGCTGGTACCGGTCAGCGTCAACTACGAGAAACTGATCGACGGGAACTTTGTTAAGGAGCAGCTCGGCGAGCCTAAGAAACTGGAGACCTTCGGAGATGCCCTGAAGGGCATTTGGCACGTGCTGAATAGCAACTACGGCATGATGCGGGTAGATTTCAATCAGCCCTTTTCGCTAAGGGTAAGTTGTCAAACATATATTAATTTTTATTATCAAAATTTTAATATAATTTATCACATAATATTGATTCCATTGAATAATACATTGACAAAAGAGGAAAGTTTGCTGTCTCTTCATTTCCATATTCATTAAATTGGCTGAAAATGTCTGAAAGCAAAGTCTCAGCAGAAAATACAGGCGTTTTTCTCTATATACTGATGAACTATAAATATTTCATTGCTATTACATACAATAAAATATACTAGTTCTGGAGGTGATAGTGAAGGCGCCCACATTTCGAATATGTCGTATTGATTACAACCAAGAGCTTAAAATCAATAGCAACTTCTTTGTTGTGCGACAGACAGTGTTTTCATAAGAGCTTAGGTTGGCTAGTTGATATTTGCAGGCCTCAGTTGGCTATCCTAGTAAGAGGAGAATTTATTCCATAGGCAGTCGTATGAAATTGAACATGCAACAAAGAATAATTTCTAGTGGATCCAACAACTTAGGACACTCAACATCATTATTTATAATTCTAAACATCATTCTAGCATTCATAACAAATCTACTCTTCTGTTCCAGAGAGTCAATTCCTAGTAGTCTTTGCAACGATAATGACTTAAAGATTTACTCCAAGATCAATGATTCAGGGGACTCTTTAAAATTACAAATAGTATATTATATACCTAGGTTGAGAAGTAAGCCATTATTTACCGAGCACTTTTATATCCTGAGGCGCGTAGCGCCGAAGGATATAATGTGCGAGGTTAATAATGGCCTTCTCAACCGAGGTATATATAGAATTTTTTTTACTACTAACACTGATATATTACCATATTTGATTCGATTTGATTTTCATATTAGTCATTTTCTACTTATTTTTCAAATAGTTCGAAATATCAAGTAGCCTGGAAGTTCAGTTGTCTAATTGACAGATATCGTAACATAATCTCCTGACAGCTCCATACATACAAAGTACCTTCTTTCCATCTAAATTTTGACAAAATCGCATTATTAATAAGAATATTATGGGGTCATGAAAAGTGAGTCATACTGTATATAATTTTTTTACTAATAGCACTGATACAATCCTTATCACTATTTGAAGTGATTAGATTTTGAAATTAATCATTTCCTACTCATTTTTCAAATAATCTGAAATGACAATTAGTTGTCAAACTAACAAGTTTGACATTTTGCCATTTTCCGTTTCCGTTTCATTATTGACCTAGGTTTTTTTTAATATTATTATTTACCTAGGGTGAGAAATGTTACTTCTCAATTGAGGAATGGAGTAAATAATGGTGATTTATCATGTTAGTAGTAAAAAAAAGTTATTAACAACATACTTAAATGGTCGATAGAGAATAAATTATTCTTTAACAATGAAAAATGTTTTGTGGTCTCATTTTCCCGTAAGAAGGAAGTCATGCTCTTTGACTATAAAATGGGGGAGGTGGTGTTGGGTCGCGTTAGGGAGATGGGGGATCTTGGAGCGATTTTTGACTCCAAACTAACGTTTAGAAATCACGTTACGGGCATTACAAATAGAGCTGCAAGAATGTATGGCTTTATTGTAAGAAACACAAGGCCATTTACCGATCAAAATTGCATAAAGCATCTATATGTGTCTCTTATTAGAAGCCTGTTGGAGTATGCATCAATCATTTGTAGTCCCCATTATTTGTGTCACAAATATGCCGCTGAAAAAAAACGGCAAAGCAAGAGGACGCCGTTGTAAACATAGAAAATGAGGATGTGGAAAAATGGGAAACGCAAAAAAAGAGGGGTTGGCTGAATAAAAAAAAATCCGACCGCCTCCAATCCGGGCAAAAAAAGATGGAATTTCCAATTTGAAAGTGGCACCTAAAGCAGGTAGTAATTACTCCTGGCTATTTCTCTTTGGCCTCTCAGGGGACTCGGTAGTCAAGGTAGTTGGGGACTACTTAACTGAAAATGGAATATCCTCTCCCATTTGTGAAAAATTGCAGACAAAACAAACAGCCATTAGCTCCTTCAAAATTGGAATACTGCAAGAAAAATAAGAAGACTTTTGGCCGGGTAGGAGTCTACATAAATAGGTTTGTTTGGGGCAAGTCATGATGCCTTACAAGACCTGGTTGATAGTCAGGATAAATGTCTTGCTCTCTGTGTCACTGAGCACTGGAAGACAAGAGATCAACTCCAAAGTTACAATCTGCTGGGATTTTCTCTGGCCTCATCATTCTGCCGTGGCCAAGGGTATGGCAGTGTGGCAATTTATCTGAGAGATGGACTAGAGTACAGAGTAAGGGAGGACATTAACCTGCTCTCTGTAAAGAGTACTTTTGAATGTGCTGCGATAGACATTAAGATATGTAAAAGGAAAATAGTAATACTGTCCATTTATCAAGCTCAAATTAACACTGTACATAGTTTTTTAGATAAGCTTGAGATTGTTTTAAGTATTATTTAAAATGATAAGTGTCTGTGTTTTGTTGCAGGAGATTTTAACCTTAATATTTTGGATGTGCAAGATAAATACGCTCAGAGTATTTTTAACTTTGCTTAGTTCAACAATTTAATTCCTTCGGTTTTGGAAAGTACTCGGGTGGGGCAGACTAGTCAGAGCTGTATAGATAATATATTCACGAATCATCGCCCTTTTGATGCAGAGGTGATGGACACTCATATCTCAGATCACACTGCTCAAAAAACGATTGCTAGCAGAATTTTTAATGCTTCAAATAAAAACAAGTTTAGGGGTGCTCTATCAAATCAAAATTGGGAAACAGTATATAATATACCAGAGAATCTAGTAAATGAACAGTGGGAATACTTTGCAAAAATTGTTAAATCTTTATTTGAAAACAGTTTTGCTAAAATAATAATTACAAAGCAAAAGAAAAAAGCCTGCGGGGTTGTTCAGCCCACTCCACGGCTTGTTTCATGCAAGAATGAGTTAGATCTTCTGCTTGTACTTAATAGGGGGGACCCTGGGTACGCCGATGCCTACAAATAATAAAAAAAGGGAATATAATATGCTTCTAAAAGAAATACGTGGAAGTCAGTATACTAACAGAATTAATAACAGTGGGCTGGATAATGTAGGCCACTTACACTTCCAGGGCATCCTGCGGAAATATCGAACATATTCAACAATTTTATGATCAATGCGGCTCCAATTTTAATAAAAAATCAACCTCAAGTACCATTTTCCTGCAATATCCCAGTACATAACAAATCCTATTTTTTTATCTCCGGTCACACCATTTGAGATATATGGGATTATTGCAAAACTTAAAAATAAGAGGAGCTCTGGGTTTGATGAAATTTCAGCAAATCTATCTATCAGTTTTGACTTCTGGATTTTGCTCGAAAAATTGGAGCGCTATGGAGTACGTGGACCAGCCCTGCAGTGGATAAACTCGTACCTCCTACATAGAAAGCAAAAAGTCGTTATTGAGACTGAGGGGGTTAAGTACTTTTCCAATGAGGAAGAAATCTGAGTGGGTGTACCCCCCCAAGGCAGTGTCATGGGCCCTTTGCTCTTCATTTTTTACATTAACAACTTAGCCAGTGAAATACTGGATAAAAACCCCCACCTCACAAATTTTGCTGATGATACCAACCTGCTAATGATTGGGTCGGCAATGTCAGAGCTTCTTGAGATCCCCACAGATTAACTGATAGCAGCTTAGGACTGGTTTACCAAGAATAAACCAGTTCTAAATGCTGAAAAAACAAATGTAATCTGCTTTCGAACAAAGCAAAAAAATAAGGACATGCCAAGGGTTGTTTCTCTCAATGAATCAACACACAAACTCTGTCCGAACATACAAAGTTTCTGGGTCTCTAAAATTGATCAGAACCTTGATTGGGTACAACATCTCTCAATTGTCTGCATAGAGTTAATTCTGCATGTTACTCACTGAGAATACTTTCCAAATATTTAAACTTGGACAATCTAAAAACTGTATATTTTGCAAACATATACTCAGTCTTTAAATATGGCATAATGTTCTGGAGAGGAAGTAGGAATGCAGATAGAGCTTTCTTAGCTCAAAAAAAGGCAGTTAGAATCTTGCTCAACTTAAGGAGGAGAGCCTCATGTAGGGGAAGGTTTAGAGACGTGGGACTTCTGACAACTTATGGGCATTATATATGTGAGTGTCTTTTATTTCTGTTTAAGAATGGGGATAGATTTGTTGAGTTTAATTCACACAGAATTATTCCAACTAGGTTCACTGGGTTTTGCCCTCCTCAACATAGACTTACAGCTACTGAGAAAGGTCCTACCTACTTGTGTATTAAATTTTTTAACACATTGCTAAATAATATTAGGCAGCTGGAAACTCTTGGCGCTTTTAAGAAATCTATTAAAAACCTGCTTGTAGAAATTGAACCATACACAATCCAAGAGTTTCTGAATCATAGACCTGATGAAGTTTGAAGTCTCCTGCAAACATTGTTGCCGATGTGTTGTTTGTTGTTCCTTGTATCTATGTTATTTTAACAATTATTGTTCTAGTGTCCATCTGATGTAACCATTTTATCCAATTTTATTGTATCTTTTTTAAACTCTTTTTGACTAACAAAAATATATTTTTAAACTAATTATACAAGCTATTTTAAGCCAATTTAGGATTTAGCATAGACTTAGATGGGGAATTAGCTCTGAAATAATTTTTCATCTTGACGCTATATGTTCTATTGTATTATGTTTATGACTATGCAATTTTTCATTAATATAGACTATTTGAATTTGAGAATTCAGAACAAAGTTCTATGCTATATGTGCTATAACATATAGCATAAAACTGTGTCTAGAACGTGGTTGCGTGAGAGATATGAACTACCAACTTTGGAGAATCGGAGAGAGATTATACTTATATAAAATGTTGCACGGTCTTGTTGATAAACCGAATTTTCTATTAAGAATTAATTTTAATGTTCCTTCTTATCTTACGAAAATCCAAACACCTTCTACATCACTGAGGTGGCTCGAAGTAATTACCACCTAAACTCGCCTTTGTTAAAAATGCGTGTGACCTATAACGATGTACAGAATGATTGTGATATAATATTTGGAGATGGTTATATAAAATTAAAAGCAAAATTGAAATGCAAAATTAGATAATTGTTAAGCTTTACTATAAAATTCTATACAAATAGCAAGAAATATTATTACAACCTAACATATCTTAAATACCTAGATTAGAATAGACTAGTAGTATTAGAGGTTGATAAAAGATGGCGGCGACTGACGTGTTACACGACAAGCCAGAGCGTAAAAAAGTGAAAAAATGAGTAAAGTAACATGCTACCTACCACTGCAAGAAAACTTCAGAACACTTAATAATAGTATATTATTTTATATGGAGGAAAAGTGATACTTTTCATGGCGCGCTCGTGTTTAACAGCCGAACGGAGTGAGGCTGGTAATAGAGAGCAAGCCATGAAAAGTAACTTTTCCTCCAAATAAAATATGCTGTTTTTTCTTCAAATGTCGACAAATTAATGCAAAAACATCTCTTTTTAATAGTAATAATATCTAATTATTATTAAAGATAAATGGGTTCGCAAGGCGGCTTAGACCACGGTCGTAGGTGGCCTTGCTTAGACCGGTGTCGGTGAATATAATGTAACATAAAGCTGTCAGTGGACACTGTCAACAATTTAAGATTGCGTCTCCGATGGCGTTTTAATTCCGTATTGATAAGCAGTTATTGGGTAAGTTCGATTAAATAATAACCAATTTGTTCCTAAATTAGTGATTTTTAGAAATGCAGTCACAAATTGAGTGATAAATACAAATTGTAGTTTAATAAATCTTGAGTTGTTGACGCTTATTTTGTTGTCTGTTTGTATTGTATCTATGTTGCTATGACAACACTTTTACCTCCGCCGGCGGAAAAGTGAAAAGTAAAGCTCCGGCGGAGGAAAAACGAAACTTTAGGGCCGCCTACACAGTCGAGTAATGACGGATTTACTGACGTTTGAAGAAAAAATGTATTAAGTATGAAGAAAACTTCCATCCGTCCTGTTTAAGACACACTGCAGTGAAGAAAACGGCAATTTGCGTACACATAGCAACAACAACACCAGCTCTTGAAGATCTCCTATTGGATGCTGAAATAACCTACCTAAGGAGACTAATTGCCCTTCTGGAGGGAAGATTAAAATCTTTAGAAGAAAATAATGTCTCACTGAAGGAGAAAGTGGACCTTTTATTGGAAAACAAAGAAACATCCAATAAAAAAGGTAAACAATCAACTTCCCGCCTCCTCCCACCTGGGCAAAAATCAGCTGTGACAAGGACGCAAGATCCGTCAACTGTCGAGAATTCCCAAACATCTAAAATGTCAAAAACGGAATTTAAAAACTCGGAGTCGGCTGAAACGGAACTGCAAACACTCCCGACTGTCATTACTGACAGCGACGACGGCGACGATGACGTTTATGATGTTGACGTTGATTGGGCTGACCAAAACAAATACAATGAAAAGGTCAGATCAGAAGCCGGATGAAAATAATATAGAGAACGAGTGGAAACCATTCTCCAAAAGAAAACAGAAATTGGATGCTAACCTCAGACCTGCTCCTATCCAAGGAAAAAATGAAAATATTACGGAACTTCGGGCAGCTTGTAATAATGATTATACATGGTTCTTTTTATCAGGTCTGTTAATCACAACTACCCCCCAACAGGTAAAAAACTATCTTAGTAAAAATGGTATGCACAATTCTTTATGTGAAATACTTAAAACAAAATATGAAAAAAGATATTGCTCATTTAAGATCGGAGTACTCTCTAGTAGTAGCAACTTGGTTATGGAGGCAAACTTGTGGCCTAAGGGTGTAAAAATAAACAAATTTTTAAACCTAAAGACCTTAATGTCTCAAAGGAGGCAAAATGTAACTCCAAGAACTTAGGACTTTCAGAAAAAAAGGTAGCTTGGTTCCACTATAACATCCAATCTGTTAGAAATGAGGTATATCAATTTGAAGCGCATTTTTAGCTGAACAAAATTTGGATTTCTAATGTCTCACTGAACATTGGCTAAATTCCAGTGAAGTGAAAGCATTTAAACTTGAGCAATATAAGGTTGCAGGTTTCTCAACAAAAGTACCAAAGCCTTGGGGGAGGTACCATGATATTAGTTAGGGAAAATTTTAATTTTATGTTTTTAGACAATTTTAGTGTTTTTAATATCGAAAAATTTATAGAGCTAAGTGTAATTTTAGTCGATAACATTTACATTATCTGTATCTAAAGGATGCCAAGAGGTGATATTGGTTCCTTTCTGTCTACTTTGGAGAATGTTTTGGACTCTGTTGACAATGGGAGAGATATTGTACTGGCAGGAGATTTCAACGTGCGCCTTAACACCATGGAGCGTATCACTTGTTTCAGAGTCGATCTTGGTCGATTTTCTGAACAAAAAGAGATGTGCTCTTAGGCACTGAAATTTTACCATAGGGCTAGTTCTAAAGTCATTTTGTAAATAGAACAAAAAGCTTTAGCATTATATAAATATTTTAATAACTTACTTTACTTGAAAATAACTAGAAGCTCATAAATACACAAAATATAAACAGTGAATTATTGTACGTAGTTAGTGCTACGATGTGAAAAATATCAGTCGAGGCAAATTTCGTCCTAGAAAAATATGACATAAATAATACTCTTAAAAACTAAAGCATTGCGTAAACAGTTGTAATACTACACTAAAATATGGTTATAAACATAACCTTGAAACTATATACATTTAAATGTCTGTTAGAGTTCCTGCGGAACAGCTACTTATCAACTATATTAGCTGATTTACCTTTGATATGAAATACAATAATATACAAACGATAATAACAGGATTAATATTACCTTAGAGTTCACCTATAAGCTAATATGTACACTATGAACACCATTGACGAGAAACGTTCAATGTTCAGGAGGTTATCTTCTAACACTGGGGGAAAGTCACTTTGAAAAACACTAAATCTATGGCTAGCTTCTATTTACAATGTAGTTCACTTTCTTGCAAACAAGAATGACTGGAATGTAGTGGTTTGATTTTGGTAGACAGTTAGTGCATATGGCATGACATGAATGCCTTGTGAATGCGGCTTCTTGGTACACGCATGAATGATTAGTAAATATAATATACTGGTAGCATAACTGAGATCCGCGTAGGGGATACAGCCTTGTGATAACTTGAGTAAATTGGCAGACTAGTGCCGTTTAATCCTTATATGAGAATAAGGCATGAGTGAGTAGGTATGCAGACTAGTGCAGAGTAATCCTTATATTAGAATAAGGCAAGAGTGTAGCAACCCAGTGGTACACTCGTGATATAGAATGTTGAAAATCCCATTGGGGACTGTGCAGCGCATGGCACTGCCTTTTAGAATTAGAGATCAGTGGGTCTCCATAATGGCAGTAAGATGCCGAAATATACCTTTTTGTAGGCTTAGTGAGAACGTGATTGTAAACATGTTCGTTTACTTACTTGAGAATTCGAGACTAGACTCTATTGAGTGTGATGTGGTTCGAGACAGGGCTCGATTGTAGAACTCCCATGGATGAGACCAATTGGGACGCCATTGCTCGGCGTGAGACTCGTGTGAATAACGGCAGTATGTTTGCTAATAAATACCTTATTGTAGGCTTGACGTAAAGATGATTATGCTGGGATATCACTATTTCACTTGAGTAAAGAACTAGAGAGATTATGAGGTCTCAAAACGTGAAAACTTGCCGGCATGGCGACTCGCGCCAGCTGGCTAGAAACGGGGGTGCGCATTTTGCGACTTACATGGTCGAGGTTCAAGAGCCTACTTTTTGTTTCTAGAACGTGGGAACTAGAGCAACTTGAAGAAGTTGTTACCGCCCCTTCTGGTGGGAGAAGATGCACCGCTTCGGGCATGGAAAGGGCAATAATGTAAATACAGAGATATTGTGTAAAAACTTAACATGACCGGTTGTCTAAATTATTATTATGAATTTTAATACAAATCCGGTTGAAATCTGCTGATTAGTTTTCATGAAATTCGAATATTAAAGATGTGAATTTTAGGGAATTTTAGTTTGGGTGAACTGGCTATCCTGTAGGATGCGCTGTAATTGGTCGACTCGGTCGCCGGGGTATAGCGGGAAACGTTATGATTGGTCAGATAGCGTAAGATATGCGGCCAATTTCAGATGAGTAACCGTGGTTACAACAGATGGCGCTAGTAGTATCGCATGTATTTTAATTTGTTTGGAATGCGAGGACAGTGGCGTGGAATGTTAAATTGTACAAAACTAAATCGTTAGATTTGAAGACGTGTTCAAAAATGGTTTTTGAACATCACTCTCATACTTCTTGACCTTTTGGGGTAATATGGTTTACATCAGGCAATCTTTGAGCCCACACGTGGTGAAGCTTGCTTGGACAATGTCTGCCAATTTTGAGTTTAACCCACTTCAGTGAATGTTTGAACCCCCCATCTCTCAGATCATTTGGGTCAACAGATCAGTTTTTCGTTTAGATCTAACGTCAATATATTACTGGGAAAAAAAATCTTTCGGCCATTAACCCAAAATAGATTAAATAAGTTTTATAGTTTCATTGAGAATGTTTCCTGGGATTTCATTGCCAATTGAGCGGAAATTTGAAGTTTTAATAGACCTTCTGGAGGGTGCCTTCCCTAAAAGAGAACTTACTGTCAGATCAAATCAACCACGTACAGTAAATTGGTTTGATAATGGTCTGAGAGGTATGAGCGAGAGTCTGAATCTGTTAAATGAGGTGTGCAAGTAGTACAATCCAGTGAGTGATTTAAAAATAGATGTAGAACTGCCATATGCAACGCAAAAAAGGCAGCTAATGATAGAGCAATAAACTCCTTCGGCAACCCTTGTAAAGATTTAGGAATGCACTACGTCAACTTGAAAAGAGATAATAAAGGTGTCTCCTTAAATAAAAACAATATCAAGTTTATTTACAAACAAACTTAACGACGGTTAGACTAATAAACGCGTATTTAAGTTTATAGATGAATAAAGAGTTTACACTATACCCAATTAATATTAAATGAATGTCTTCTCCAAGGGAGGCTTGGTTCAAAGTTTTTCTAGGAAGCGACGTCACTTTTATTAATAAAGTTTATGGGAGCGGGGTTGTCTTATGTCTGATATTTATAAGGTAAGTCTTTCTGGTTTAAGTTTATCACAAATTTCTAAAGCAATTTCACTACTTCTTAAAAATCCCCAAAAACTATCCCTTTATTGGTACTTCACTCGTAAATTCGACTCTCTCTACTGTAAGTACCCTCCGAATGCCGTATACCTGTGCATACATCCACCCAGGTTAGGTAAGGACCTGATCGCCCTGTGCCTATGCACAGGTGTTCACAGATATGGGGGTTGTGGGATCGAAGAACTGGAAGTGTACGCACCTGTGTGCTAAATTGAGCGGAGTTGAGTGACCCGAAAGCCTGATAAACTTGGCGTTTGCGTGCGTATTTATATGTTACAAAATGCTGATGGCTGAATCATTAAGGATTAAAATCGCTCCCGACGACCGCTCAAGTTGTTTATAATTAACAGTGAATGTTTATATAACATTTGTCAAGTTCAAGTTCAAACTTAGGACAGGGTGATATTTAGTTAGTAGGTTTATGCTTTTTAGTAGTTCATAATATGTTTGAATACAAACAAACATCTTATATTGAAATAAAAGATATAATATCAAAAGTAAACAATAAAAAACGTACATATATATATGGACTAAATGTACAACTTATAAAATATGTAAAAAACCTAGTGTACATTCTTCTCGCAAAGCAATTTAACCAGTGCATTTGTGAGTGTGTCTTTCCGGTAGTCTTGAAGAGAGCTTTTATTACACCTGTGTTTAGGATGGCCAATTCCATTGCTGCCTATTATATCAAAAATATTTGAAAACATCATGGCAAAACAAGTTGTTGAACACTTTGAGACCAGCAATTTATTCAGTGACCATCAATTTGGCTTCAGATTAAAGAAGAGCGCAGTAATGGGAGTTCTTGGGCTCGTGGATGCAGTTATGGACTCATTCAAAGGCTTAGAATATTTTGATGCCCTATTCTGCGACCTCAGCAAGGCTTTTGCCTGAGTCACACACTTTCTCTTATTAGAAAAATTAAAGTCCAATAATTTTAGTGAAAACAATATAAAATTAACGCAGTCATACCTTGCTGACAGGTACCAGAGAGCGCAGGCGCGAGGAGCGTTGTCTGCGGAAGTGCTCTTGAATATTGGGGTATACCACAGGGATCGGTATTGGGCCCCAATTCTGTTTCTGATTTTCATGAATGATCTGCCACTTAGCTTTGAAAGTGCCAAATGTGTGCTTTTCGCAGACGATACAACTGTTGGAGCGTGTGGTAAAACTGTGGGGGATGTAGAGAGAAATTTATTGGAGGCTCGGGAAGCTGTGGGAGAGTGGTTCCTATCAAATCGCTTGCTTCCTAATGCAGAAAAGACCCAAAGCATGATATTTTCGCTGAGAAAGATCAATGGTCATCAATGCAATTCTGTTAGATTTATTGGTGTGGATCTGGATTCAAGATTGATCTGGGAGCCTCAGAATGTAGGGTTGTGTGCTAGAATTAGGTCTGAGGTCTTTGCTTTGAGGTATCCTTTTGACTATAGTACGAATGTTCACACGCAATTTTTCTACCTGCAAATCAAAATCCTTCAGACATTCGACGCCAAATAGGTAAAAAACAAAATATTTAAATTTACATTTATCATTATTGCACGTACTTTCTGGTCTTGCTCTCCACCTTTTTTCAGGTAGAATTATAATGGGGAACTTGCACTAAAATTAAATTTAAGAAATATTACTCGCAAACGTAAGCTAACACTATTCAAAGAACTACATTTCACAAAAAATCAGTCATTTTTATGTAATAAATATAAGCAATCAAAGTCTGCGTAATTCAAATCATTCTTAAAATGGATGGTAACGTCACAGATCATGATTACTCGTTATCAAAACTTACTTCTATGCTCGTGTCACTTCAATAATCTGACAGACTGTTTTGTCAAAACGTCTGACGTCTGTCATTGTTATATTTATGTTTATATTTATAATTTCGGAAATAACTTGTTACCATTAATTATACTGATTTTAATTTATTATTTAGCTAGAATTTCTACTTTTTCGTTTAGTTCTGAGCTGAAATTATCGGATTTTTAGAGATTTGAAGATTTTCCGAGCCTGCAGAACGCAAATTAGGAGATGTTATGGTTCTGGTGTCATATAAGCACCGTCGATTTTGAAGGTTTTTTTGGGTTCTATGGAAAGATTACATCAAATGGGACACATTAAAGCAAAAAAATTTGCGGATTAAGCACATTTTCGCAAAATAAATTGAAAATAAAAATTAAAATTTAACATACATTTTTTACTAATAATTCCAGTACACTTTGTTCTGAGGTATGATCGCAGAAGGTTAATAATAACATAATATAAAGCTTCTTTTCTTAAAAATTGCAAATAAAACTGTTTTTTTGCACTTTAAAACGATAATATAATATTTATGAAATAAACGTCAACATGACTATTTCTTAAAACATGATTATATTAGGTTGGCTTAGCCAAGGCCACCTATTGTAGTATAGGTGGCCTTGGCTTAGCAGGCTGTTGATTAATCTGGATTGGTTTTGCTTTCTTTGGAATAGCAAAGAGACAAGCGCTCTTTTCTCTTTACTTTCGTTAAATAGGGTTAGTCTGGGTTGATTTTGCTTAGTTTGGGATAGCAAAGAGACAAGCGCGCGTAGCGCGTTTGTCCCTTTATTTCGGTTAATTAGGGTTAGTTTTGGTTAGTTTGCGTTAGCTTTGGTTAGTATGAGTTGGTTCTAATCAGTCTGGGTTAGATTTGCTTAGTTTGGGATAGCGAATATAAAAGCGCGCTTTTCTTTTTACTTTGGTTAGTTTGGGTTAGTTTTGGTTAGGCTCGGTTGGTTTTACTTAGTTTGGAATAGCGAAAAGACAAGCGCGCGTATCGCGCTTGTCTCTTTACTTTGGTTAATTAGGATTAGTCTGGATTAGTTTTGGTTAGTTTGGATTAGTGTGAGTTGGTTTTGGTTAGTTTGGGTTAGTGTTGGTTATTTTGGGTTAGCTGTGGTTGAATTACTGTCGTGCGTAGCGCGCTCGTCTTTTAAAATTATTTCATTTTAAGACAAATGTACTTGATCTAGGACATTTACTGGGAAATGGACAAATTGAGTCAACTGTGTACCGTAAGTAAACTTTTATTACTTATATGTATATACATGTATGGCTAAACAGCCAGGGTTAGTTTTGCTTAGTATGGGTTACTTTTGGTCAATCTGGGTTAGTTTACCTTAGTCTGGACTAGTTTGCATTAGTCTGAATTAGTTTTGGTTAGTTTGGGTTAGTTAAGAGACGGAGCTTATGTGGTTAGTCTGAGGCATATAAGGAACAAGCGCGCAGTGCGTGCTTGTTTAGTTACTTTCACAAGTTGTTATTCTACTTTATGAAACATGCTCCTGGACTTGGCAATTTGCTTACTTGAAAATCAAGAAGGTTAGCCAAGTCTGACAACATTGCAAGTAAATTATCATCATTAACGTCATAGTGGGAGAGTTTTCGCATTTAAATGTCACTCATTTATAAAAATTTTTTTCCAATTTTTGACGTCAAAAGTGCTTCATCCGCAAATTTTTTTGCATTAATGTGTTCCATTTGATGTAATCTTTCCATTGAACCCAAAAAAATCTTTAAAATCGACAGTGCTTATATGACACCAGACCCCCGTAAAGGTATGTGAAGGCAAAGATCTACACAAACATAGATATGCAACACAATGTTATAAAAATTGCTTCCCCGTATGCCAGATTTTACGATGTGTACCGTTGTCGGTCTTTCTCTTTTTGCTTGGAGCGGTCAAACTGGGACATTTTAGTACATGTTCCTACGAAATCCCATGTAAATTTTGAAGTGATCAAATATTGGCTCCCCTAATTGTTTTCGAAAGAATGCTATTAAGCCTTATTGAAGAGCACAAAGAGTTCTACCCAAAGCAACAATTTGAGCATTTTTCAACCAACCAGTAAAGAGAACTGCTAAAATACTTCTGCAACGTAGTGACTTATAAGCATTTACAAAATATTTCAATTCAGAAAAAAAAAAGTAAAAAGTATTACTATCTTCATTTCCTTGTAAAAATGATTAATTTAGAGCCAGCCAAAAGTTATCAATTAGATTTGGGAAAAATCTGTCGAAGGTGTAGATTATTTTGTGAAGAGAAATATGTTTTTTTTTTTTGAAAAAATTACCCAAAATTTGACTGACTGAACCCACAAATTTGAGGTAAAATCCGAACCGATATGCGGAATCTACTCCCTCGAATTAGCGTATAACCAATTTTTCAGCTAAATCTAAAAGGACACATTTTCAAAAAAAATTAAAGCATTTGGTCCCCCTAAAAATTGATGGCTTTTTAACTAGTGGGGCGAAATCTTGAGTGGATTGAGCCATTTCTTATGTATTTTGACCAGTAAAATTAATTGTTTCATCCGAACTACCTAAGTCTCATAGTTTCTTCTATTAAGCCTGCAAAAAGTTGAAGAAAATGAGTTTTTGGCGAAAATCTCGATTTCTTTCTTCATTCATATACTGTAGTTTCTTTGGTGATGGAAAATATGGTATTTTTTGGTTTATTTATACTATTTTTGCCTCGGAAAATCGATTCCTACTCTCAGAAAATGGGTATTATCCTGACAAGTGCGGATAGTTATGCTTTCCCGCACGCGACTGCAGATACCCGAACGATGCGAAGCGAATTAGAGTTAAGAGTCGCTTAAAAGATACTTTTTCGCAAGAGTTACAATCAAGATTTTTTTAAAAGTAAGTATAAATATTGGTATCAAATTACTTATAATGCCAATATAAAATAATAGTAGCGAAATTATTTGGTGAAAATACTTGATATTAGTGATATTACACTACAAGACATGCTCTTTTTATAGATAGACAAACATATTGATGAAATAAAAAAAAATTGTGCAAGTTCCGCATTATGAATATATATAATTATTTAAAAATATTTAGTTTGGCGTTTCGAGTCCAGTTTCAGATATTGTATTTCTATTTTTAGTATTCACATATGGAAAATTATTTCATATGTAAATATTTATTTTTATTTTTTTCATCTTTTCATAAAAAAAAACAAGAATATCGCAAAATGTTTATCGTTGACTATTTTTTTATACGTAGATATCAAGATTGATAAAGGCGGTAACGTTGAACAGGCTTCAGTACACAGCGCTATTGATCATGATTCTAAAACTGTAGGCACAGGTATGTTATTTTTTTTTGTATCAGAATTGCAATATTTTGTTTGGTACTCACAAATGTATTTTTTTAGCTCTGAGTATTGACATTGATGAAAACCGGTCTTTGCATTCATCACCAGGACCAGGTCAGAGAACTCTTCTGTCTCCAAGCGAAGCAACACAAACCCCGTCTAGCTTATCAACCAATACTCCTAGAAAAGCTAAACTGAGGTATCAGATTAGATCTTTGAAACGAGGAATTTCTCAACGTAAAAAATATTATCTAAAGTCCCGGATATTAACAACAAGTTGGAAACTTTTGATAAACTGTGTAGCGATATGTTGAGTAAATCATTAGCAGAAATAGTAAAGATTCAGGCCAGACTACAAAATAAAAAGGGAAAAGCCAAACGTTATAGCAAAGAATACAAACAATTTGCATTGACTCTGTATTTTTTGGGCCCAAAGGCTTATAAATTTCTTGGAAAAATATTGCACTTGCCAACAAAGCGATGGCTAGAAAAAATTACACAAAGTATTGTCTCTAAACCGGGCTTAAATCAATATAACTTTCAATGCATTGGATTAAAAACAAAAACTATGTCAGAGCTTGACAAGTATTGTACTATATGCATAGATGAAACATCTTTGATGTCGTATCTATATTTCCATTTATCTAGAGATGAAATTGTTGGGTTCGAAGATATTGGAAAAGATGATAAAAGCACCAATGTAGCCCAAAACGTTGCTGTTATAATGGCACGAGGTCTTTTCCACAATTGGAAGCAGCCCATTGGATATTTTTTGTGAACACGCAGCTTAAAGCTTCAGATATACATCCATTACTAAGCGAATGCGTTCAGAAATTGTCTGAAGCAGGGTTATATGTTCAGGGTTCGATTACTGACATGGGTTCAAATTTTGTCCAACTCTCTAAAATGCTAAATGTTACTGAAGAAAATCCCATTTTCCATTTAGGAGACTTTAATTTAATTTATTTTTTTGACACTCCACATCTCATGAAAGCGACTAAAAACAACTTAATTAAAAATTATTTTCATTTTGATGACAAAAAAACATCCTGGACTTTTGTTGAAAAATTTTATAACGAGGATAAGAAGCAACCTTACAGATGTGCACCTAAGCTAACCGATTCACATATATACCCAAATAATTTTGAAAAAATGAAAGTAAAGTTGTCAGTTCAAGTTTTAAGTAAAACCGTTGCCAGTGGGATGCATACCTATTTAAGCTTAGGTGCACTTCCGGAAAAAGCTTTGGGAACTATTCAAGTTATTGAAATGTTTGATAAGCTATTCGATTTATTGAATTCAATAGATAGTACACATCCGAATAAATACAAAACGTTTTATCGCGGTCAAGATTTTCAAAATGAGTTTCTCAATGAAATGTGGTTATTTTTAAATAATTTAAAGATATATAATAAAGAAGGTAAAGAGGTTACAAAAAAATGCAAATTTCGAGGTTGTTGGATGACGACCATAAAAGGCATTCAGATTCTCTGGGAGCGTCTTTCTAAAGCGGGCTTTTCCTATTTAAAAAGTAGAAGGGTAAATCAGGACTGTCTGGAAAACTATTTTGGAAACATAAGACAGCAAGGAGGTAATTCGGTTAATCCCACTCCAATTCAATTTGAAAGGGCTCACAGAAAAATTTTCTGTCAAAGTTTTTTTGCAATCAAACCATATGAATTGTGAGGATGATCTAGGTGTGTTACTAACTGAACTAAAAAATGTTTCTGATGGATTAGAAATTCAAACTTCCACACCAAAGTCAACTCGAGCAATAACCATTCCTGACTGTGACTATAGAAATGAAAATTTAACCACACAAAATGCGTTTGATTATGTGTGCGGGTACTTAATTAAAAAAGCGCTGAAAGTTTATTCTTGTGATATTTGTGAATCTTTCATGGGAGAATGTAGTAAACTGGATAATAGTAAATTATTGACACATTTTAAGGCGTATGATAAAGGCACAAATATATTTGGAAGTTTAAAATCTCCCAATGAAGAATTTGTTTTTTATATTTATAATTTAGAAAAAATATTTGAAACTTTATTTGATGACCTGTCAAATAAATCCGGAATATCACAAATATATTTTGGTGAAATGAATAAAATGGAATTTAACCATCCTTGCCTTCATTTTCCCAAAACATATATTATAAAGTTGTTTATAAGACTAAGAATATTTTATACACTTAAGTATGCTAATAGAAATTTAAAAACTCTAAAAAAAGCTGAAAAGACAAACAGAAAAATTAGAATTTTGTCACATTTGTAAAATAATTTTTGTGAATGTAGAATAAAGTTGGTTCCAATAACAAATAAGTTTTTCATTTTGCAATCTATTTACCTGGACGATCGAGTAGTGCAAATAACACGGTTTAGCAAATAAAATAAATGGGTTGGTGCAACAAACGTGCCTTTTGCTGGCTGCCGCTTACACCTTTGTACCGGCCTGATATGATTCGCATCTGGTGTAGGTTAATCTGGGCCAGTATTACAAAATTAAATGACATCTAATATAATAATAATATAGAACAATATAAACCTAACCCAACTAAAAATCTTAAAAAAAAAAGAAAAACATCAAATAATGTTAAAATATCCCTAAGAGACAGTGCCAGTGAAGTGATGAAAAGACCCAAATTCTTCTGAAACCTTGCACACACCTCAAAGCAATCAATGACATGACAGAACTGATTAGCAAATCTTGAAGTTCTCGCTAAAAATGTATTATAACCATAATTAGTTCTATGTGGTTGAATGAACATGAAGACCAATCTTACTAAGAAGTAAGGGACACGAGCTTCTTGAGTGAAGAATATTGTAAAATAGTCTCTATGTTTACGACGTGTTTCCAAGGTACTTAATCTCAGTGTTGGCTCAAGTCCCCCATAGTCTAAATTATCCCGGTAATTAATGGGTATGCCACTCTGTTTAAAGGCCACAAACCTTAGAAACTTATGCTGCACACTCTCAATGTTATGAATGTGCTCTTTATAAAATGGACGCCATACACAAGAGCTATATTCAAGATGTGGACGCACCAGTGCATAAAAAAGCAGACGTATTGATTGCATACTTTGGAAGTCCTTAGAACACCTTTAAATCAATCCCATCATTTGATATTGAGTTAGTAATATGGGGAACAAAAGTCAGATGACTATCAATGGTAACTCCAATGTCCCTCACCTCCGACACAGACTCCAACCTGACATCACCAATAAATTATGAGTGATTTAAGGACTTTCTACTCTTGCTAAAACAAATCGAGTTACATTTCTTAGCACTCAAATCCATACCATTATCTCTATACCAGCCAACAAGTCTATCAAGGTCTGATTGCAGCCTGATACTCCGAGGATGAGACTGGGGACTGAGTCATCAGCAAAAAGAAGAAATGAAGTGTAGAGAAGACAACTGGAAATGTCATTTATATAAAGGTTAAACAACAGAGGTCCCAGATGAGACCCCTCAAGAACACCAGACACCACTTGAATTTCATACGATTTATAGCCAAGAACCCTAACGACCTGAGTCCGATTGGTTAAATAAGTCCCAAGCCATAGGCCCCACAACTCCTGCCCGCTCCAACTTACAGCCTAGAAGCTTATGATTCACTCTGTCAAAGGCCTTGGAGAAGTCTGTGTACAAAGCACGCATTTGATAACCCTCCTCCACGGACCCAGACAGGAAATCAACAAATCAAATTCAATCTTCTAATCAAAAATAACACCTATTTGCTTTTTAGGAACTGATCAAGACGTTCGATTCCAACAAGAAAACATCAAAACCAAACGCCATGAACAGGGTGTTAAAATCCAACCCTTCGACCAACAGTTTGTATGGAACCGATGTAGTGTCTGAAGAGCATAAGAGTTTAGTGGAAAACATATCGAAGCACGTCATTTATGGTAAATAGAATGAAAATATTGCTCCATGAAAGCTTTATACTTATTTTTTTGTTTAGATTGCGCACAGTCCACGGCCGTTATGGCGACGAACGCCTTGGCCTTCCTGTTGCTTAACAAATATCGCGAAGGCGCAAGTATGAAGAAACTGGTGGTAGCCCTCGATGAATTGAAACGAGATCTGGATTCGGCGAGGAGAGACATTGGATTCTCGGGGGATCCAGTCGACGTTATTAATTATGCGGTAAGTACATGTCTTTATCTAATATTGATACTCTACCAACTTGTCTTAAGTTTTAATATACATTTTTTTTACTCTTTTAGGTTGATTTATTAGGCCCAGCGCTCGTTAAAAAGGAGAAACAAAACGGCGAGGACGTAATCAAACCCATTGTCATCCTGCCGAACGTCATCGAACTGTCGTATTACAGCAACAATCTCGTCACGCATTTCGCACTGGAATCCGTGATAGCTTTGGCACTAACCGTTTCGGAAATAAGATTGAACACTGTATCGCACGAAGATTTAATGGAAAACGCTTTGGAACTGTGCTCCATCTTCCAGTACGAGTTCTTGTTCTGCAAGCCCTGCCAGAATCTGGAACAAACCATTACCAGTTGCATAGACGATATGATCGTCGGCAAGGAGATATTTTTGCCGGTAATATTCCCTCGAGAATTTAAAGTAGCGCCAAGTGAAATAAAATGCCCCGAAATTTGCAGGAAACCGAAAACAACGAACTGATCCAGAGAAGTAGGAAAATTGCCGCCCAATTCGACGACAACGACGACGACGAACAAGAGGAGACCTTCCAGAAATTGTACAAGATCAACACTTCCGCGGAGACGACGGAAACCGTGAAATACCTGGCGAACATCCTTATGCCTCTGATAGAAGCGTACGCGATCGCCGGCTTCACGCTTGACAAGCTGGTGCAGCGACAACTGTTGGAAAACGAACTTCTCGACGACGTCCTGCAGGAGATGAAGAGCCAGTTGGGCAGAGGAAGTTTAAAATATGGTAAGCGTCATATGCTTGGATTAAATAGTGTACCTATTTATTACCTATTTAAACTGGATGCAAGTTTCAATATGTTTGATAGAGTATGTTGTGTGCAGCCCTGTCTCCATGAGTGAGGCGGCTAAGCAGCCGCCTCGAGCGGCCGTGTTATTTTTTCTATAAAGCTTCTATAACATAACGGTCTATTCGCAATTAGCATTAGCAGTTTAAATTCGCATTGAATGAAAAATCGCATTAACAGTCGCAACTGCTAAAGGAAAATCGCCACTTAGCACATCTTTAGGGACGGAGGGCGACATCGCCCCAAGGATATTCAAATGGTCGAAACGCAACCCGAGTGATTGATCGATTACTGAACAGCATACACGGTGTCCCATATAAGAATGCACAGTACAGGGATCACGCAAATCAGAAGAGGTACAAAGATGATTAAATTAGAGAAAAGATGTGCCTTGCTGAACCTACAACGTCATGCTTCGAAATGTAAAAAAATCCGATTACTTCCGAAGATATTTGAGAAAACCCGAATTTTCTCGATTTCGTTTTTATTTTTTTCTGACTCTATTTGAAAAGATATGACAATACAAATTTCACTTTCCCATTGCCACTTTTCCCGCTCTTCAAGTTGGTGTTATTACATTTTCAATCTGACGTTTCGTTTCTTAGCAACCATCATCAACTTTGTTTTTTTAAATAGTCGAAAAAAATTATTTTATTCCTAAAAAATTCTAATTTCAATCCTAAGTTCAACAACATATCGCTATTTACATTTATCCGACGTTTCGGATAAAAAAAACCATTATCAATGGTATTTGATGATGATAACGAAGAAACGAAACGTCGGATCAAAAATCTAATTAAGTCATCATGTAGAGGAGGCAAAATGGTATGAGAATGTGAATTTTATTTTGATCAATTTTTTTTATTAAAGCCTTAAAAGAATTAATAATTGCAATCTACGAATTCTTGAAATTTAAAATATAATTAATTTTTTTCAGATTTTAATGAAGAGGATAGATCACAATAAAATTCACGTTCCTATGCCAATTTTTGTCCTCTACCTAATGACGTAATTAGATTTTTGATCCCACGTTTCGTTCCTTCGTAATCATCATTAAATAAAATTGATGATGGTTTTTTCAGCCAAAACCTCGGATACATGTAAGGCGCGATATGTCGTTGGATTTAGGATTATAATTAGTGTTTTTTAGGAATAAAACAAATTTTTTCGACTATTTGAAAAAACAAAGTTGATGATGGTTGCAAAGAAACAAAACGTCAGATTGAAAATCTAATAACATCAACTTGAAGAACAGGAAAAGTAGCAATGGGAATATGAAATTTGCATTGTTATGTCTTTTGGAATAAAGTCAGAAATAAATAAAAACGAAATTGGGAAAAATTCGGGTTTTCCCAAAATATCTTCGAAAGTAATCGGATATTTTTAAGATTCCAAAGCATGACGTTGTAGGATTCAGCAAGGCACGCCTTTTCTCTAATTTAATCATCTTTGTATCTCTTCTGGTTTCCGAGATCCCTGTAGTGTGCATTCTTATATGGGACACCGTGTATAGTACCTACATATTGAGCGTGGAGCGAGCGCATGTTACATATACGCATTCGTGCGAATTTCAGACAAAAAATTCGAACTCCACGCCCCCCAAATACTCCTCTCTAGAGTACCCAGATCAAAATTAATTTTTTTCGAAAATTATTTTTAAAATTTGTGTTTTCGCTTTCATTACAGAAACGGTTAGAGGGATCCACGTACATATCACCCACATACAAATAAAAAAATTTAAATCACATGCAGGGTGTTAAAACCACAAATTTTCAAAAAAAAAAAAATCCCCTATTTTCCAAATAAACTGCTCGTCAAAAAAAACGACGCACCTAGTTTTTTGGACAATATTTGAAAGTTCGTTATTGGAAACCTACTGAACCGATTTTAAAAAACTTTGGAAATTCTGAATAGTTGATTCTTTGGTTCTTATGTCTAATTTTTGGAATAAGATAATTTGCACCTAACATATACTACAGGGTGTTAAAGAAAGAGATGTTTTTTTTACAAAACTTCAAGTTATCCCCATTTATGGGGTAGTTGAGATTGATAGTCGTAATACCTTTCTTTACTTACAGTTAGGTAATACCTCGGGACGTTTTTGAGATTTTGTGGATATCTTGGCTAACTACGATTATATGGCAATTTTTCGAAAATAGTCGATATTTTCCAGTTTAGTCCCAATAATGAGCAAACTACGGAAGGTATCGACGAATTGTGAACACGGCGTCTTACGGTAGGTCATATGCTACCAGTTTATGTACGTTACGTGATCCAGTAAACCAGAAAGTTCAAATTATGGGATATATTTTACACAAAATATTTTTTTTTTTGAAAATTAAAATAGAAATTCAAACCAAAGAAAATTATACTTGTAAACTTAAAATACGACCTTAATACCATGGATTATTAAGAATGGGGTATTTTCTCGAAACGGTTTTTGATTTTTGGTGATAAATTTGTCAGTTGTCAAAATATGGTAAAATAAGTATATTACTTCGTGTAACGTTACCATAAATATGCAAACGAGTTTTTGTCTCTTACAACCGTTCAAATTACACTCGAAATTACCTTCGAATATACAGAGTGATTGAAAAAGTAAAATGGTAATAAAAGAATTAATTTTTTAACAGAGGATCCTATTTAAGTACCCACCTATCATTTCAATTCTTAGATATTCTAGGGACCATTTAGTAATATTCGTGCAATATTTTGTGTAAAACATATCCCTTAATCTGAACTTTCTGGTTTTATGGATCACGTAACGTACATAAACTGGTAACATATGACCTACCGTAAGACGTCTGTTCACAATAATGGATACCTCCGTAGTTTGTTCATTATTGGGACTAAACTGGAAAATAACGACAATTTTCGAAAAATTGCCATATAATCGTAGTTAGCCAAGATATCCACAAAATCTCAAATACGTCCCGAGGTATTACCTAACTGTAAGTAAAGGGAGGTATTACGACTATCAATCTCAACTATTCCATGAATGGGGATAACTTGAAGTTTTGTAAAAAAAACATCTCTTTCTTTAACACCCTGTAGTATATGTTAGGTGCAAAATATCTTATTACAGAAATTAGACGTAAGAGCCAAAGAATCAACTATTCAGAATTTCCAAAGTTTTTTAAAATCGGTTGAGTAGGTTTCCAATAGCGAGCTTTCAAATATTGTCCAAAAAACTAGGTGCGTCGTTTTTTTTGACGAGCAGTTTATTTCCGTACAACAAACTCGTGCGATTTCTTAGTTCAAAAATTCGAACTCTGCGCCTCCAAATACTTCTCTTTAGAGTACCCACATAAAAATTAATTTTTTTCGAAAATTATTTTTGAAATTTTTTTTTATCGCTTTCATTACAGAAACGGTTAAAGGGATCCACGTACATGTCACCCATGTACAGGGTGATCCCCTATAATGTCGCCCCCCTTTAACTTTTTTATTTTAAGTGTCTCAAAAAAAATTAAAAGTATGGTTATGTAGAGACTGAAAAATACTGTTTTTCTTCAAACGTCAGTAAATCCGTCATTACTCGCCTGTGTAGGCGACCGTGAAGTTTCGTTTTTCCTCCGCCGGAGCTTTACTTTTCACTTTTCCGCCGGCGGAGGTAAAAGTGTTGTCATAGCAACATAGATACAATACAAACAGACAACAAAATAAGCGTCAACAACTCAAGATTTATTATACTACAATTTGTATTTATCACTCAATTTGTGACTGCCTTTCTAAAAATCACTAATTTAGGAACAAATTGGTTATTATTTAATTGAACTTACTCAATAACTGCTTATCAATACGGAATTAAAACGCAATCAGAGACGCAATCTTTAAAAAATAATTTTGTTGACAGTGTCCACTGACAGCTTTATGTTACATTATATTCACCGACACCGGTTTAAGCAAGGCCACCTACGACCGTGGTTTAAGCCGCCTTGCGAACCCATTTATCTTTAATAATAATTAGATATTATTACTATTAAAAAGAGATGTTTTTGCATTAATTTGTCGACATTTGAAGAAAAAACAGCATATTTTATTTGGAGGAAAAGTTACTTTGCATGGCTTGCTCTTTATTACCAGCCTCACTCCGTTCGGCTGTTAAACACGAGCGCGCCATGAAAAGTATCACTTTTCCTCCATATAAAATAATATACTATTTTCTGCGTATAAAAAATATTGGAAAAATGATCAGTATACAGGGAAAAACAAAAAGTTATTTTTTTTTCAATGGAACACCCTATATATGAATTTATTTTTCGATTTTTCGGAAAATTCTAAGCAGATGTTATACCTCTAGAGTTAGTAGTTTCACAACTATAAACAGTTGAAAATCGGTACTTTGGCTTATTTTCACTTTAGTAGCAAGAATATCATTGGAGATGGAGCAAAATGAATTTCACATTCCAATCTTAACTTTTCAAGAGCTATCTGACGGGACTAACTGGCAGGCGGTACCAAATCTGGTACCTCCGTAGGTACCATCAGTTAGCACCATCAGATAGTTCTGTAACGCTCAGTTCCCAAACAAATACAAACCTAATTTACATAAATATACAAGTTTACAATAATCTCCAACTTCACAATAATCTCCAAGTTCACAATCGGTGGTACAGCCTTTAGTGCAGGAACAGTGGCGGTCCCCAGCTTTTAGACAGTGGAGAAGGGTCGTGGTGAGTTATAATGCCTGAGCGCCACGCGGTTAACTTATCGCCATGCCCTGATGCTGGATCTTCAGTGAGATTCGACCAATAACCACGAATTGCTCTCCTCCTCGCTGTAACCTATTGAAAAACTTGGAAGGGGAAACAAAAAGAAATATCACCCCAATTAAACAAAAATAACAAGTGTATATTCCGTATTGGTGACTATACTTTTGAATTAAATAAGAAAAATAATTGCTACAAGAAGAATTTCTTGTATATGTAGCTATGACAATTAATATATAAATGTTTGCTAAAGATGGAATATTAAAAGTAACGGTTTAATGTTAAATAGTACTTTATGTTATAACTACGGCGCCTTATAAATACGAATACGTGATCACGTGTCGTTTACATGCCCTTGATTGGTGTTTTCAACCTATGCGGTACAAAAATATGATAACTTCTTCTACTTCTACACTCTAAATAACTCTAATCAATAAGCGAGAAGTTAACGTGCTAGTTCAAATTAATGTACTAGATTCATGTAAGTAAAATATTCACCTATTAAATAGTATCCGTACCAGAGGTAAACCTATATGATTACGCGATATGCGAACAGTTCCAAAAATATTTATATTATACGACGCTGAAAAGAAGTAAAACACGCGAACAAGACTACGCTGAAATGAATTAATAACACACCAAAACTATCCGGATTAGCTGGATAATCCGGTATACCTATGCTAACTATTGAGAATAATTCGTTACTCCCAAATAACTTGAAGGTAACTTCAAATATTTTAAATCAAGTCATACCATCAATACTTTTATTAAGCAAATTCATCCGAAAATTTAATTTAATTCGCCCTAAATCACCAATCAAATAAAACACAATAATAAAATGAAATAAAATAAAAGTCCCAAAATACACTATATAATATCCTAAATTAAGACTTATCTGATACGTTATCAAGCCAACAGTGAGTTCATCCAGGATCCAGATGTTCGTCGAATCACTGGAGCGTCAAGGTCGAGGAGACACACTCCGTATGCGTTGAGGCTTGGATCAGACAGCGAGACACGCAGTTAATTGATGGTTACTCCGAAACCACGTGTTGTCGGGGAGTCTCAGTATGCAGTCTCGAAACCCAGGTAGGAAACCGGATCGTAAGAGGACAATGGAACCAATAATCCAAAAATAAAATTCCAAAAAGCCGGAAAAACAGAAACAGAAAACAGGGACAGGAAAATCCAAGAATTGAAACCCCTGAAACAAATAGGGCAAATTAGCACGCTGATCAAGCCAAAATATGAAGGAAACAGGTACGGAACCTCAACAAATAACAGATCAAAACAATATCTGTATCAAATTTACTCAAACAACATACCTTTAGATGTTAAACGGGGTTCAAGTGTGTGGCAGCTCTCGAAAGTCAAATCCCCAAACGTGGGTGCAGGTGGTCGAATCTACAAATCTTCCTTCATCTACAATCATCCATCAGACGAGAAACCATCGACGACCACAATCCTGCTCAAGGGCTTCGTTGAATACTCCCCTAACTAGGGCACTGTATATTTCACACTAAATATCAGTATCTCAACGAAAATTCCCAATTTCGAGAGCTCGGCACTGAAACCTACTGGTTCCTTCAAGATCACATAAAGACTAAATTGGCTTGCTCCGAAAATGACAAGGCTAGCAGAATTAACATCGCGCCGGCTCAACAGACTATGTTGCCAGAAGCGTCCGTCCCTATTTGTGAAAAAGTACTAGAAAGTTATGATGTCATACTACCGGATTCGCCAAAACACGCGCTAAAGCGACTCATTATCGAAATGATTTAAATCAGTTAGAATCTACTTTTATATGCTTGGTGGGAATATATAACCCACGCGTTATGCGGCAGTCAAAAATTACAATCAACACGCGCCACTAATAGCATTATGCCATACAAAGCATTAACTTGGCAACCGTGTCGACCGTGAAGACCACGCGCTTGTCCAGAAAGCTGTCACTTATACCGCCAAAATTACCATCCACAGACTAAGTGAAACATAGACCAATTTTCGTTCGCGTCGGTAGAATCTACTCCGAGCTGAAATATTATCGAACTTTAATAATGGAGAGTCAGTGTAACACTGCGTCAATATGCAAGCCTAGAGGGCTAAATATTGATATAATCAGCAAATTCAAGCGTATGATAGCTAAATCCTACAATAAATGCAACGCGAATTAGAGTGGTTCTCGAGTCGATATCGACGGAGGGATCCGATGCGCTTTCCACCGGTCGTGTAGTCTATGGTTTAAAACCGGAGTGACATGACATACTTCTAACAAACGTCAATGTTTCATTCCCAAAATGAAAATATTCCGTAATTACCCAAGCAAAACAATATATTATCAAGTATAAATCAACGAGAAAATTACCACAGAATGACCATCAAGTATACAAAAAGTAAGTTATAATTACAGTGTTAGATATCCCTAAATAACCTTAAAATACAATTCGGCATGTCCAAACTCCAATTACTCGGCTAATCTGTAAACAATCTATCACTGTTGTTTTATTTTAGACACAACCCTCCAAGAAAGGCGAAAATATATTCCTGATTCCAAAATACCTCGAATCAGCAATTAAAAACCATAATTAGCAAGGTCGAAAACAGTGGATGGCCATCAAGGTGTATTATCGAACTGAAATAATGAAACCAAGCCAAATGATTACAAGAAGGGTTTCTTTCTCCGGCTCAAGTTTCTTTTAGCGGAAATCGGCTACAAAAAATATCGTTCTATAGGATGATTCTACACAAGAATACTAGCACAAAAATAATTTTCCTTTTCTCCGCAAATGTTTTGTTTTCCAGAAAACTAAATTTTTTTTATATGATAATTTAGCTAAAACCTATATTTGGATAATTTTCAGATTATTGTTTTTTGTCATAGGCGGGTCCAGAAAAACCTATTAATTAAAACGGTGTTATTAGTTTTTATCCGAAAATGCCTAATTAAAGAAATTTTTTTACTTTTTTTTTGTAGTTTAGAATAGCGGAAATCGGCTACAAAAAGTATCGTTCTATAGAATGATTCTACACAAGAATACTAGCACAAAAATAATTTTCCTTTTCTCCGCAAATGTTTTGTTTCACAGAAAACTAGATTTTTTTATATGATAATTTTGGGTTAGTTTGGGTTAATTTGGGATATGAGTTTGTTTTGGTTAGTTTGGGGTAATTTGATTTGGAATAGTGAAGACAAGCGCGCATAGCGCGCTTGTCTTTTTACTCTGGTTAGTTTAGGTTAGTTTGGGTTAGCTTGGGTTAGTTTGGGTTAGTTTAGATTAGTTTGGGTTAGTTTGGGTTAGTTTAGGTTAGTTTAGGTTAGTTTGGGTTAGTCTTGGTTAGTTTGGGGTAATTTGGGATAGTGAAGAGACAAGCGCGCGTAGCGCGCTTGTCTTTTTATTCTGGTTAATAAGGGTTAGAGAGGTAGAGAGCTACTCTAAGCCAAAAATTTTTTTCTAGTGGATTTTCGCTCTTTTAATTTTAATTTTTTTTTTTAAATGAGATTGATGTATTTGCGGGGAAAAACTTTGATTGTTCTGCGTTGAGACAGGTACTATAATGTCAAAAATAAATTTAATTTCTTCCTAACGGATTTCCGCTAAACGAAACTTGACCCCTTTCTCCATTTAGAAAGACAGCATAATAGGACAAAACCAAGGGGAAAATACCAATATACAACGAAGCTTTGTGGTTCCAGCTGCAACTATATATCGTGTGTGTAAAGTTAATTCGTTCAAAAGAAAGCATGTGCCTTTGATATATCAAGACATAAATATGAACTATTTGCTTTAGAATACCTAGTTTAATGGATTGGGTTCCATGCTTTTCCAATACTAGTCCCATTGTGGTGATTATCTAATTTTTGTAGTCTATTTTAATAAATAATATGATGTTTGATTATTTTCCCTCCAGAAATAAATCAATTTTAGTCGACTATAGTACCACGTACGTAAATTTTTATTTTGGTCCTTCGCCATTTCGTCCAGAAAAAAAATAAATGCGTATAGTTAATCGGAGCCCGTTACAGTTCTCGGAAAGTTAAGATAGGAATGTGAAATTCATTTTACTCCATCTCCAATGATATTTTTGGTGTCGAAAGTGAAAAGGAGCCAAAGTACCGATTTTCAACTGTTTATAGCTGTGAAATTACTAACTCTAGAGGTATAACATCATACATAAAATATGCTTAGATTTTTACGAGGAATCGAAAAATTAATTTATATATAGGGTGTTCCATTGAAAAAAATTTAACTTTTTATTTTTTCTGTATACTGATCATTTTTCCAATATTTTTTGTACGCAAAAAAAAAGTATTTTTCAGTGCCTACATAATCATACTTTTAATTTTTTTTTGACACCTAAAATAATTAAAATTAAAGAGGGGTGACATTATAGGAGATCACCCTGTACAAATAAAAAATTTTAAATCCCATACAAGGTGTTAAAAATAGAAATTTCCCAAAAAAATCCCCCATTTTCGCAATATTTTGGTACATCAAACTCGTGTGAATTTTTTAATCAAAAATTCGAAATCCTTGCCCCCAAATTCCCCTCTCCAGAGTATCCACATCAAAGTTTACTTTTCTCGAAAATAATTTTTCAATTTTTTTTCCGCTTTCATTACAGAAACGGTTAGAGGGATCCACGTACATGTCACCCACGTACAAATAAAAAATTTTAAATCACATATAGGGTGTTAAAAATAGAAATTTCCCAAAAAAGTCCCCTATTTTCGCAACATTTTGGTACAGCAAACTCGTGCGATTTTTTAGATCAGAAATTCGAAATCCACGCCCCCAAATACCCGTCCCCAGAGTACCCACATCAAAATTTATTTTTCTCGAAAATTATTTTTGAAAATTACAGAAACGGTTAGAGGGATACACGTACATATCACCCACGTACAAACAAGACATTTTAAATCATATACAGGGTGTTAAAAATAGAAATTTCCCCAAAAAAATCCCCTACTTTCGAAATATTTCGGTACAACCAACTCGTGCGATTTCTTAGATCAACAATTCGAACTCCGCGCCTCCAAATACTTCTTTCTAGAGTACCCACATAAAAATTAATTTTTTTCGAAATTTATTTTTTTTTCGCTTTTATTGCAGAAACAGAGGGATACACGTACGTGTCACCCACGTACAAATAAAAATTTTTAAATCGCATACAAGGTGTTAAAAATAGAAATTTCTCAAAAAATCCCCTATTTTCGCAATATTTTGGTACATCAAACTCGTGTGATTTTTTAGATCAGAAATTCGAAATCCACGCCTCCAAATACCCCTCTCTAGAGTACCCACATCAAAGTTTATTTTTTTTCGAAAATTATTTTTGAATTTTCTTTTCGCTTTCATTATAGAAATGGTTACACGTACATGTCACCCACGTACAAATAAAAAATTTTAAATCACATACAGGGTGTTAAAAATAGAAATTTTCCAGAAAAATCCTCTATTCTCCACGCCCCCAAATACCCCTCTCTAGAGTACCCACATAAAAATTACTTTTTTTCGAAAATTATTTTTGAAAATTTTTTTTTTTCGCGTTCATTGCAGAAAGGTCGGAGGGATCCACGTACATATCACCCACGTCCAAATAAAATGTTTTAAATCACATACAGGGTGTTAAAAATAGAAATTTCCTTAAAAATCCCCTATTTTCGAAATATTTCGGTACAGCAAACGCGTGCGATTTTTTAGATCAAAAATTCGAGCTCCGCGCCCCTAAATACCCCTCTCTAGAGTACCCACATCAAAATTCCCGATTTAATTCCAGGTAGCCCCCACGTGATACATCTACCATGAAAATATAGACCCTGCAGATCATCTTCTTATGAAAAATGAAATGAAATATTTATTAAATAAATAGGTATGCACCTAATATACAGACAAAACAAAGTCTTAATTAAAAATTTATTGCTTACTATATCTAACACTTCGAAAGAGAAAAAGTAGAGTTCCACCCGTACGCGGAGGCGTCCCAAAAGTCGCACGCCTTCGTGTTGCGAGGGCTAGATGGAGGCTTCCAAACAGAAGAAATCCGTAAACTTCTGTCCGAAGAGCATGGCCTAAACATAAAAGCTACATTCGAAATGAAAAAGACTAGAGTCCCTCTATACTTAATAGTCATGGACGCCTCAGTAGCCCTTAGAAAGTTAAACCACGTCCGAATTTCCTGGGAAAATCGACGAGCCACAAAAACCACAATGCAGTGTAAACATGACACACTGCCAGAGGGCTTGGGCGTGCTCCAAATGTGCTGGATCGCACCAAATTACGGAGTGTAGCAGCAACGTAATAAGATGCACCAACTGCGGTGGTGAACACCGAGCAATAAGTATACTCTGCCCTGTATATTTATTTAAAACTCAACAAACGCAGCCTCAAAATGCCCCCAAGAACCAGGAGCTTAAACCAGCGCCACCCCCATCCAATCCGGCTTGGCAGAAGAACAATAAAAACACCGCTTCAGAAGAGGCAGCCAACCAATTCAACAAGCAATTCCCGCCCTTGCGACGCCATCGACAAATACCTAACAATGTAAATGACAATCAGGTTAGTCAAAGCCAGGTCAACCATAACATTAATGCCAATAATTCTCAAACAAATGTAAATTTTGTAACCATAGACCCCAATAATATAATTTCTAATTTTAATAGCTTACAGCACGCAGTTAACCGGGTGAACAGCCTGGTTAATTTTGCAGAGTTGATTCGAGCCCTTAACAATTATGCTTCTCTCTTAGAGTCCTGCAGAGGAAACAAATTCGAGGTCCTTCAGACCTCGATGAAGTTTTTCTCAAAGGACTCCGAAGAGTATAATATATAATTGCAATAATGCCAATTAACGTTCTGTGTTGGAACTGCAATGGCATTCGCTCCAAACTCGGGGAATTTAAAAGTTTCATTTACGATCATCCTAACTTCCATATAATTTTTTTGTTAGAAACAAAAATTGATGGGAATTTTAGACTAAAATTTTACGATCGACATGTTCTGCGTTTTGATAGGCCTGATCGACGCGGAGGAGGCGTGGCCTGTCTGATTCGCAGGTCAATCCGTGATAAGCACCTCCTCGGACTGAGGACCGTCATTGAGCACGTAGCTCTCGAGCTTGACGGTGGCCTGCGGACAGTCGGCGCATATTCACCTCCGGGTCTCCGCCTCCAGGAAGAAGATGTTCTTGCTCTGCTGCCTGCTGGCAGGAAGAGGCTCCTGCTGGGGGATATTAACGCAACACCCGCTAATTGGCGTGGTACTTCCAACAGGAGCGGGCGCTTACTATACAGGTTAGTGCAGCAAAACATTGACTTAGTCTACTATCAAACTCCCAATCCTACACATTATCACGACGCTTTTTCCAATCCATCGTTCCTGGATATTGCTCTTACTCGAGGAATAACCGCTGTCTCAACTCTCGTAGAGTTGAATGAGCTCAACTCGGATCACCTTCCAATCAAGATTAACCTGTACACCAGGCTACAGTATGAACAGGAATCTATCCGCTCGTATAGAAATCTTGATTGGAAGGAGTTCCGGGCGAGGCTCAATCAAGCAACGGTTATTCCAAGACAAATAGACTCTATCCCAGAACTTGAGAGCGAGGTGCAAGCTCTAGTCAACAACATCCAGCGCGTCAGAGACGCATTCTGTCCGATTGTCAGGAAACGGTCGTTTACTGACACTCTTCCTGAACCTATCCTAGACCTAATCACCTTCCGCAACCGTATCCGGCGTAGATAGCAACGTACAAAAGCAGAAAATGACCGATTGCGTGTCACAGCGCTAACAGGGACGATTAAGGCTAAGATCTCTATCTACAGAAATGAGAAGTGGATGGCCTATATTAATACCACAGGCCGACACGACGGCTCGCTGTGGAAGCTCACCAGGCGGATTCGCGGAGGCACCGCAATTTTTCCTGAAATACAACATCGTGGGGATGTATTTACGGACAATGCTGGGAAAGCGGAGGCCTTCGCGAGCTACCTGGGGGACGTCTTCAGCGAGACGCTGAATTCCACGCCATTTCCCACGTAGACACAGTAGTGGAAAGCTTTACATCCATTAAGTACCCGATCGCCCCTGTGGTCCTTGATAGGCTGCTAGTCACTCCTGCTGAAATCAGGAGATTTCTCGGCCGTATACCCGAAAATAAAACCCCTGGCCCTGACGGTATTCCGTATATTCTTCTAAAGAATATGCCGAATAAGACCGTCATCCACTTAATGCACATCATAAATGCAATTTTACGCTTACAACACTTTCCGGTCCCCTGGAAGAAAGCGGTGATAATACTGTTTCTTAAGCCGGGCAAGGATGCGAGGCTTACGTCCTCGTATCGGCCAATATCGTTGCTTGATACGCTCGGCAACCTAACCGAGAAGCTCATTATGTCGAGGACTAGCAGTGTCGTTGAGAGTCTTCGGATTCTACCCCCGGAGCAGTTCGAGATTCGTCGCGGTCATAGCACTACTATGCTCGCGGCGAAGGTCGCACACGATGCTCCGAACGGCTTCAATGAGGCCAAGGCAACGGCATTGTTGCTACTCGACATTGAGAAAGCATTCGACAAGGTATGGCATAATGGGCTGATATATAAGCTTTTTGCTATCCATGGAATGCCTTTACATCTAGCATCCCTCATTCCCTCGTACCTTGCGAATCGCTCCTTTTCGGTTAGCATTCATGGCGATACTTCGGGACCTAGACAGATCATGTCTGGAGAGCCCCAAGGAACAGTTTTGTCACCGCAACTATTCAGTCATTTTATGACTGACTTCCCGTCTCATCCTGCAAATTTCTTTGCCCTGTAAGCTGATGACACGGTGATATACTCACAGTCATCAGATGTGCAGGTAGCAAAACGGAATCTCGAACACCATCTCACCCTTCTAACCCCTTATTACAGGGATTGGAAAATAACCTTAAATGCGTCGAAAACAGAACTAGGTATATTGACACATAAGCGCCATATAGACCTGGCACCTATTACTGGAGGCAACGCGGCAATTAGGCCGATAGACCCCGTCAAATACTTAGGGATAGTTTTCGACCGAGAGCTCCTTTTTTCCAAGCACGTCGCGGCAACCAGGGCTAAAAACATAATTACCCGCAAAAGTTTGAATCAACTTATACGAACGAGATCATACTTGAGCCCGACTAACAAACTGACAATTTACAAATCAATAATAAGAAATAAGACCGACACTACTATACGGAGCACCGGTATGGTGCTCAGTAGCAAGAAGCCACCTGAAGCACATACAGACGATACAGAACAGATACCTGCGGGCTGCTTTCTCTCTAACGTTACTTGATCGAGTCCAAGTAAGTGAACTCCATAATATGACCAACATCGAGTATGTTGATCAATATATCAACGATACAGCATGTAAATTCTTCAAATACAGCATCAAGAGATCGGAAGTGATCGCAGGTGTCGCGGACCTAAGACACG
Organism: Pissodes strobi; assembly: GCA_016904865.1. NCBI lineage: Eukaryota > Metazoa > Arthropoda > Insecta > Coleoptera > Curculionidae > Pissodes > Pissodes strobi. The sequence continues at coordinate 60,132 of MU183883.1, read as the reverse complement.
ACCCACATCATAGACTCAAACATGGACCATTATATAAACATACGGACCTCTTTTACCAGGAACTTAGACCACCTTAAACGACGCAACATGCAACTTACTACCAACCAGACAAGCAAACGACATCACTCTCGCCGCAGCCACCAAGTCATGCGTGCTACCCCCCCCCCCCCCCCCCCCCCCCCCC
>MU183883.1:27985-48945 GCA_016904865.1 Pissodes strobi | reverse complement strand
CTATCGATCGTTGCCGGCCATGCCAAATTAAATGCACTCTTCAGGTCGAAAGTAACAATCATACTGTGCAGACCACTCTCCTTGCTTCCCTCATCACTCGTAACGCATTTTCAATCTCCTCAATCGTGTCCCTTCCTCCCCTGAACCCAAACTGACTGTCTCTGAAGTTCAGCTCTCTCTCACATCAAGTTCTCATCCTTTCATTCAGCACCCGATCCAACACTTTCCCTAAGATGGGTTACAGGATTATAAGCCTAAACCCGGCAAATCCTTCCAAATCTCCCAAAACCTGTTGTACACCTCTAGCAGCGATCCCCTAATACCTTCCCATATTGCTTTCATTGCTTCGTTCGGTATCCTGTCGTCTCCGTAAGTCTTCCTTCTCTTGAGGTCCAAAATTGTCCTTTCTACCTCCTTTTCACCTATTCCCGCATTGTACCTCACGTCCCTAGCTGACTCCCTATTGCTAACCCTATCCACCAAGTACCGAACCCTCTCCCCTTCCTCCTGGGGTGTCAACTCCGGGTGGTACATATCCAACAAGAATGTATCTTCCTCATCCTGGCTCGTTGCCTCCTTTCCATCCCCCATTCTTCACCGCTTTATTACCCTTCCGTATCCCTTCCTTCCTAAAAAAAAATCCCACACACTCTCCCACGATTCATTCTCAGATGCTCACATGCTCTATCTTCATGTTCTTTACCAATTTCTTGTATTCGTTTCTTTTATGCAGCCATACCCTCTTGCATTCTTTCCTCCGTGCCTGATCACTCTCAATCTAGTATTCCATCCTCACTCTCCTTACATTTCTCGTTGCCGCTGCCAACTCACCATCCCACCACTCGTTCTCGTCATTTTCATTCTTGCGTTTCCTTCTAACTACCCTCTTACACACTGCCATGCACTTGATTTGTAACCTCTCAGCCTCCCTCTCGATTTCTTCCTCACTCGCCATTTCTCCATATTCATCGCCACTCAAATCCCTTACCATTTCTTCCCATCTTGTCCGTTCAAAGTCATACACCCATACCTCATTTCTGACTTCTTTCATCCTAACATACATCTTAAACCTCACGTATCTGTGGTCGTTGAGGGTCTCCTCCTCCTCGGCCACTAACTCTTTCATCCTTCCTTGCATTCCTAACCACCAGTTTCCCCTCTCACACATCACTCTCATTCACAATCGTCATTCGTTCTTCTATCGCCCACAGCATCAGCTCGTCCCCTCTAGCATCCGTCATATTCCCTCCCCATGCTTCATTCTTGCTGTTCAAATCTCCTTCACTCACCCGGGCCTTTTATCCCCTTTATTCCGTCTTTCAACTCCCGTAGCCTTCTATTTGTTCTTTCTCCCGGTTTATCATATATACTATTAACACATACTTCCTTATTCATCCCTTCTATCATGACACCCACCACATTCTTACTGATCAGGGCTGACACATACCTTGCCCTCACACTGTCCTTCACCCACAGCTCCACTTTCGCTTCCTTGTCGCATCCATATCTAACATACCCTTCCCATTCTCTCATCCTGGCATACGGTTCTTGCAGTAAAATCACATCCATTCCCCACTCTCTTACTTCCTTTTCAACAGATTCGTCGCTTCCCTTCCTCTCCCTACTGTAAGCATTTGAATTCACCCGCCATTTAGTACACCATTTTCATCTTGAACGCTGGACATTCCCCATTCCTTGCTGTGTGCTTTCTTTCCTGCTTCCTAATCACAAGCCTCTGGCAGTTCAGACAATCTTGATCCCCTTCCTTCTTACAGGCTTTGCCCTCATGCCCCTCACCGCACTTATCACATTCCGGGGCCTCTTTACAATACTTGGCCGGATGTTCAAATCTACAACACCTGACACACATAACTACCTGCACATACTCTGACACTTAATGGACGGTGAGACCCAAGTTGAGCTTCGCCTCTCTCATGAACTTTCTGAACAACCTTGGGTCCACCTCTATGATAATATTCTCTTTATATTGACTTCTACAGGGTTTTCTAGCGAGTATGCTCATGCATCCCTGCACATTCTCTCCCGTAATATCTCTCATTCCATCATTCTCCCTAAATATCCCATCAATAATTTCCTGAACCGTGTATCCTTTTTCTACGCCCCCAATCCTCACAACTGGCCTCTGGCTCTCTTCCACCTTAACTTTCCACTTGGACTCCGTTCTCAATACCTCCTTGATTTTCTCATTTTGTTGCTCTGTCCTCGTCTCAAAAATAACTCCCCCTATCCTAATCGTCTTTACCGCCCTTAATTCCCTAACTCCTTCCCGCGCCAATATCTCCCTCATTTCCTTGGCCATCCTCTTGGAACCTTCCTCCGGCTTATCCCCTTCCTCGTTTGTAAAAACCACAACCTCCATCCTAGGTTAGAACTTCTCTGGTGTTTTCCATCCTTTCTGTTCTTCCCTTTTCTTTTTCCACCTCTCTTCCCTTTCTCTCCTCCCATCCTCCATCCACCCATATCCGCATACGTCTTCTTTGCTCTCTTTTTCAATACCTTCATCCTCTCTCGCCTTCCACTTGCTCATTTTCTGTAGTAATTTCTTCAGATGCTCTCGTTTCCCTCTCACTCTCTCTTTCATATTCACTCACATACTGTCTCGCTTCATCCCCTTTCACTTGTGCAACTACAGTGGACATTTTCGAGACAGAGAAGCATTTGGAGAGTTCTTCTCCTAAAAATTCTCTATTAAACTCTCTCTCAGTGTTTTCGATCCTCGCGACCTTTTCGGCTTTAGCCCTCTTTTTACAGATATACAGGTCCCAAAACTACTTCTCACTTTCCGATTTTCGCCAATTTCAATACGATTCGGAAGACCTTCAAAAGGTACTCACCCGAATGAGCGTTACATATACAAACGTGACGGCTCAGTCTTATTCACTACCTAAGAGCCTTTATACTGATCATTTCATTGATTGACAGTAGTGCTGCTTTGCAATTTTCCGCAGTCTCTTACAGAAAATGCCTACATCAATATTCGCGTCGATGATCTGGCAACTCTGCTTCCAACACTTAATAATTGCACCGTCAAGTTAGGGCTCGTTATATTGTTTGCAAAGACGATAATAATTGTCTTGGTAAGGGCCCTTCGGGGTGTAGAGCGCCGATCCCTTTTGTTGCTAACTTCTCTTTGTCGGATAAAACGCTTCCACTGCGAGGCACAATAAATATGGAAGTTTACCGGAGTCGAGTTTACCACCTCGGTTACAAAGTTACGTTTGTAATTGCGCCCGGAGTTTGTATACGGGCGGGCGGCGGGGCAAGGGGGGAACGTTGACAATGATATGTGTCGCTAACTTGGAGAATTGGCTTTTACATTATACGCATGAGGATTCGACTCGAGAAATTGTTTTTTTTCCTTAACTCCTGCTAAGCAGTTTATTTATTTTTACACTTCTACTTATTTAGAATAACAAGAGCGTACCAGGGGAGTACCATGTACCTATATTATTCTAGAATTCGATTGCGGTCACCAATAATCCACCGAAAATTCCCCCCCTAAACTAGACAAACCGCCAAACACCTAAGCCAATATTTACACCGTGGCGAAACACGCAAAAATAAGATAGGTAATCCCGACAGTGACTTAGGCCCTATTTACATATATATCTTTGCGGGCGAGCGTTTTAATTAACGTGATTAACTAGCTGCCGTGCCGCCCGGGCTCGTTCAAACAAATAAATTAACTTTAAAAGTGAATTAATTGCCACGGACGAAACGGAGAGATTCGTCTTTGCGGAAATGTAAACTAAACGGGCGTTTGTGCCTTAATCAAGGACTACACAATGTATAGTTTGAGGCAATTAAACGAAAAGCACGCGAGGCTTTGCGTAATGTATAGGTAAGGCAATTATAATTTAGGTTAGGTGTTATATAGGGTGGCGATCTCAAAAGCTCAGATCTCCAAAACTAGAAATATGAAACGAAACGTCGTACGATCGAACGAAATACAGCACATTAAAGTACCCTATGAGACCCATCTTTTTGCCATTTACCGTTTACCTCTAGCTATTACCGTCTTCGAATTACACTCGATTTTTATTAATTATTAAAAACATATCGCACCAGTACATAATTAGATTAAATTTAAAACACTAGTCCTGGTCCTACCTATGGCTTAGTTCGGTCCTGGATTTCAGCCAATGGTCCACCCATGCTAGCCCCTACTCAGTTCAGAATATTTGATGTGGGTCTACAGTTGGCTGCTATTTGTATGAGCTAGAGCGACTCGGCAGTCAGACCAAATAATGGATTTCCTGGCTACTAACATGCAGACAAACCAGAATATTCAAACGCTTAATAATGGACCTTCTCAGGACCAACTGACTAAAAGACTTGGACCTTCAGTCTGAGTGGTGCCATTTAAATATAGAAGGTAGTAGCCGAGCTAAGAGTGAGTATTTATCAAAGCTTGGGTGGGTGGGAGGGGAAAGCAGCTAAATAATAGCTGATCACAGCTTCCTCTATATATAAACCGGCAGTTGAGAGCTTTATCTTTATCTTCATGTAATAATAGGAGACTTCAACTGCCACGGCAATACGTGCGGCTATCAGGAAACAAACGCGAATGGCTGGGCCGAGGGGAACGAACTAAGCCTCATTCACGACCAGAAGCAACCCGTCTCTTTCAATAGTGGAAGATGGCGGAAAGGATATAACCCGGACCTCATCTTCTTTTTTACGTCCCTAGCTGGAACATGCACCAAAACGGTCCTCGATCCAATCTCACACACCCAACATAGACCAATCATGCTGAAGTTTAGGCCAGTGATAGTTCCCCAAAAAGTACCTTTCACAAAGGCCAAATGGAAGAAATTCGCCTTAACCCTGGACGCGGAAATCGCAGCCCTCCCACCTACCCCAGCGAATTATGAGAGACTCATCTCCGCCATCAAGTACGCGGCAAGACAATCTATCCCTAGGAGCTGTAGAACTTTCTACGTTCCTGGGCTACCTGATGAGGCTAAAGCAACCTATGATGAAGACTTGGAACAGTACAGCCGGGCCCCTTTGCCGATGAAACAACACAAATGGGCAACCAATTACTGGAATCCCTGAGCAGGAAGAGAAGAGAGAACTAGAAGAATATGAAGAACTGGAAGAACATGGTGGATTCAACGATACCTATAGAGATAGGGTTGATGTAACGCTAACCAAATTGCGCACCAGTTTCTCCTTAATGGGAAGCCGGATCAAAATATTAGGACGGTCACCACTTACAAAAGAGCCCGAACACCGGAGAATAGACAAGAATCGTATTTGTCCCTAGCAGAACTAGACCTGGCAATTAACTCACTGAAACTCAGAAAGGCTCCTGGCCCAGACGAAATAGCCAACGAATTCCTCCAAAACCTAGGACCACTGGCGAAATCATGGCTTCTCCAAGTATTTAACCTTTGCTGGGCCGGAAAGGTAATTCCGAAATTATGGCTGAAAGCCAGGATAGTCGTAGTCTCCAAACAGGGAAAACCACGCGACGAGGCCAAGAGCTGTCGACCAATATCCCTCCTGTGCTCCCCCTTCAAGCCCTATGAACGACTCATCCTGAATAAGATAGGCCCAACTAATACCACAACAAGCTGGTGTCAGACCCGGAATATCCTATACTGGTCAGATTCTGAACTTCGCCCAACATATAGAGGAAGGGTTTGAAAGAAGAGAAAAAAAACGGGGGTGGTGTTCGTGGACCTGTCGGCGGCATACAACATCATAAATCACAAACTACTCCTCGAAAATGTCTTCAGGATGACAGGAAACTACCGTCTGGCAGAAGTCCTAAGACCAATGCTGAGCAACAGGAGGTTCTACGTGAAATTTCAGGGCCGGAGGAGTCGTTGGAGGACCCAGAAGAACGGGCTCCCCCAGGGCAGCGTGCTGGCGCCTCTCCTCTTCAATTTGTATTCGAACGATCAACCTGTTGGCCCCTCTACAAATAGTTTCATCTACGCCGATGACGTAGCCATTATGTGCCAATCTCAACATATCGAGGAGATTTAAAGAAAGCTCTGAGTACTAGAAGGCAAACCAGCTTAGCCCAAACCCAGGGAAAACTCAGACATGCTTATTCCACGTAAACAATCGGCAAGCGAACAGAGAATTACAAGTGGAATGGAACCCGACCAGGTTACAGCACTGCCCAAACCCAGTCTACCTAGGGATCACTTTAGATAGAACTCTAGTTTACAAGAAACATGTGGAGAAGACTAGAGCAAAGGTTAATACAAGGAATGGTGTCATCCACAAGCTTGTCAATTCCCGTTGGGGTGCCCACCCAGGCGTACTACGATCAACATCCCTTGCCATGTGATATGCCCCGGCTGAATACGTTTGCCCTGTATGGTCCAGATCAATATATGCCAATAAACTAGACCCTACCCTGAACGACACTTGTAGGCTGATCACGGGCTGCCTAAACCAACCAACCTATATTTCCTGTACATGTCAGCGGGAATAGCCCCCTGCCCACAAATATGTATAACAGAACGAAGTAGGCAGTCACTGGATGAAAGACACCCCCTATACGCCCCCTGCCCCCAGACTTAAATCCAGAAACAACTTCATAAAGTCAACAAACCCACTAATAGACTCTCAATCGGCAACCAAAGAAACAATGTGGAAGCAGAGGCTAACAGATAACAATATCCCAACCTGGAACCCGACAGAAAGCCTCCCTGAAGGATCATAACTAGACTGGAAAATCCTCAATAGGAACAGATATCAAATGGGAAGGTCCGGGGAAATTTTGTTAAGATGTTGATACGCCGAGGAGACTCATGCCCCTGCGGGGAAATCCAAACGATGGAACACCTCTTGACCTGTCCATACCTACAGATCCCCTGCAGAATTAGGGACATGTGGAAGGCGAATGACGCGGTGGTGCAGTGTGCCAGACACTGAAATGAACCACTCAAACAAACCAATCCTGATTGGCGACGTCTGCGAACGTCGTACACATATTATTAACGAATAAATGTAGCTGAGACACGACTAAATAAACCTGTACCAGTATAACCAAACGTAGGACACCCTGTATATATTAGTGAGCGAACGTAGTGAATTTTTTTCCGCCGAGTTTCTTAAACATTAACCGATATATAATTTGTTGAGCAGTCCTGGTAATAACGCTTTTTACCTTAGATGTATAGGCAACACAACATACACGCTTAATATTTTAATGCTATTAATGCGACGAGGTGCGCTCAAGTAATATTAGTATACGTTTCGTCTGAATTGTAACTTGTAACGTAGCATTTTTTCGCTGCACCGATGCGATTTCTAATGATCATTATATATACTAAACGATCACTTTGAAAGAAAATATAAGTGAAGTTTGAAATCGATTCGAGACGATTAAAACAGCATATTTTTCTCTTGTATGATAACGTAATTTCCGCATATTCTAGTTTTCTAAACCGATGAACCAAAATTGACTTTTTTTCCACCATCTCGTCTAAGAAATACTAATTATTCTCCCATAAGATCTGCAATTTCTCAGATTTGTAGGGATTTTCATGTAGAGTCCAGATATCTAGTTAGTGAATAATGCTTAAGTTGACATTTAGCTTCAAGATATTGAGCGCCTAAACCAACTAGCTAAAAGGCATGTATCGATTTTGATTTTTTAAATGGAACACCCTGTATATGGATATACTTTGACCAGAAAATCAACAAAAAAAATAAGTGATTTAAAGAATATAAACCGGCATACTAAGCCATATTGAGAAATCCGCTCTGGATGATGATTTTGGGGAAAAACCCATATCTCTGGGAATTGGTCAAATCAATAGATCTGGCAGCACTGAATGGAATTTGCCTCAAAATATTCTATTAAAGAGAGGCATAATCTGAATAAATTCTCAAATAGATTCAAATTTGTTGCAAGGGATCGAAACAAAAGAACAAAAGCCAGATCGAACATGTTTCCCTTCTTCAATTAAAAAACGTTTTAGTCCTCGAATCGGAATCAAAACCCCGTTAAATTCCGACGTTCCCTTTGGCGTCGCCGTATTATTGGCGACGTTTTAAATCCGAACCTAATCCAACTTAAAATGCCATTTCATAGATCCGACTCCATCCGTGGCCGTAAGTGCTATACTTGCCCGGATTTAACGAAAAAGAATTTTAAATTCTTAAGTAGCGACGTTCCGTCCTCGTCGCGCCACGGCGCCGTCCTATACGGCGTCTCTCTCGCGGAAAAACAACAGATTTTTAATTCCCACAATCTTCGGGCGGCTACATATATATTTTTCTTGCTTTCGCTCGTTCCCACTTTACCGCTGCAGCGTTTTCTTTCGGGGGATTTTCCCAGACTCCATTTTTACGTTTAAATTATTTAAGGACGGAGATATTAAGGGTAAGGGGGCGGGAGGAGGGGGGCGACGACGTTTTGTTTTAATGCGGAAAAGCGACGAAGTTGCGGAATTTCGCAACGAGACAATCGGGAAGGTGAGAAGGAACAAACGACTCAACATGTCTTTAAATATTTTATTTTGTACTCATTGTGACGCTTAAACCTTAGTCGTAGGGGCCCAGACATAGCATTTCTCCTTATAATCAGATTCCCCTTTAAATTTCCTATTCAACGAGGGGCTACAAGTTGGTATTCGTATCAAAAATGACGTTTCAAGAACCATTTGAAAGATGTGACATCAAAAAATAATATATTAACGCATTAAGTAAAGATTCATCAAACGCTGTTACATTTTGAGACACAGGGACGAACTCTAATAATTAAATAAAAATTGAGCTTAACCTGTCAAAAATTAAAGGTTATGTATTCTCGATCGCTATAAAAAAATTCAATCAAACATGACAGCTTCCCTAACAACGGCAACCAAAATCTACTAGACTCAACACAGATCATTTTCTAAATGAAAGACCGAACATACAGAATAGCGTCAATATACTGTCCACATAGAGAAGATCTGAACTCACATGACCTGATCACGCAGAAAAATGGCCTAGTCTCATAGCAGGAGCAGACTTCAACGCTCACCACGGGCTATGGGGAAGCAGCAGGATTATGAGAAAAGGCACCGAAATAAATGACATAATTGAAAATCGCAGGATGGAATAACACTATACCCAGATGAGCCGACCCAATTCAAGGGAGAAAGTGCTTCCACGCTGGACTTCCTCATCTCAAGAAACAACATAAAGCCAATGACACTGCAAGTCTGTAGAACAAGAATCTCGGATTACCTGCCAATAATATTAACAGTAGGCGACCCTGTGGAGGAACAACTACAATGGACCAATCCCCAAAATAAACAATATAGCTGACATAGAAGAAGCAGAAAACATAAAGAGACTCCATCATCACCACCAAGTCTCTGTAAAAAACGATTATAAGTTCCCCAGGGACTTAAAGGAACATATAAGAAGAGAGAACAGACTTCTAAGCAGAGCCAGAGGGATAAGAGATCCTGGAGCGAGGAGAGAGGTAAAAAAACTCACACAGGAGATCAAGCAAAAAATCGCCGAATACAAGAACAGGAAATGAGAAAACACCATGGAACAAATCCAAGATTATGACATCAAGCTTTGGAAATTTTCGAAAAACCTCAGAAGCGAGCCAAGACAATCAATTCCTGCCATAGCACATAACGGCACAAAGATATAAAATACCGAAGAAAAATTAGAACTATTTACAAACTACTTCGAAGACATTTTCCAGGAAAACATAAGAAACCAGCCACAACCACTACTCGATCAAAAAATAGAGAATCTAGACTTCATAATAGAAATCCTGCTAGAAGAAGGCATCCCATTCGTGAAAATGAAAATACTACAAACCAAAAAGAAGAAAGTACCAGGAAAAGAAAATATAAACAACAGAGTCTTGAAAACTCTACCAAGAAAGCAAATAGCGGAGCCAATCAGTCTAGTAAGTTCCATAAGCAAAATCTTCGAAAGAATCATCCACTTCCACCAGAACAATTCGGATTTAGGGCCAACTATAGAACAACACTTCAAACCACTAGGCTAGTGGAAGATATAACAGAACAAGTACATGTCTACGGCATATTTAGACATTAAAAATGCCTTCGATAGAACATGACACCCGGGGCTGATACTCAAGCTAATAAACCTTGGACTACCGAAGAGGATGATCAAAATAATAAAAGGCTTCCTGACGAACAGAACATTTCAAATTAGGCACGAAGACACAACATCAACTTTCAGAAGAGTAAGGGCAGAAGTTCCACAAGCTTCACCACTCTCTCTGCTGCTATACAACATATTTGGAGCAGACATATCAAGAACAAATCACAAGTACTTATATGCCGACGACAGTGCGTTGGCAGCTAACCACAAGAACTTAGAAACGGCAACAACCATCTCACAAAACGATCTGGACACAGTAGCACATTGGGCGGACAAATGGAAAGTCAAAATAACCGAAGAGAAAACTGAAGCAATTATATTCACAATGAGAAGAGACGCAACAAACCTACAATTAATCCTGAATAACCAACAAATCGAATGGAAAGCAAAGGTCAAATATATGGGACTAAAATTCGACAGAAAATTTCAATGGAAGCAACTGCATGCAGATCAGACGAAGAAACTAATGAGTGGGAATAACCTAAACACGACCGACAAGGTGGCACTATTCAAACAAATCTATCTACCTACAGTCATGCATGCTGCACCCGCATGGAGGAACATGTCCACATGCAACATGAAAACACTACAAGTAAAACTAAGCCGAACAATGAGATGGATATCCAACGCGCCAAAGATATATGAGAAACACCGCAATCAGAGAAGAGCTGAAAATTCCTACAATTGAAGAAATCTTAGAACAGCAAGTACAACAAGTAAAGGAAATAATAACGAACAATCAAAACGAAACAATACGAGACACATGCCAACATCCAGCCATAAGGAGAAGACTATACCACTATACCAAAATTGCCTATCATTTCCTGGATGGTGTGTAATTAATTAATGCATATTAATTCCAGATCTCTCCAAAACAAAACAAATGAACTGGAATCATTTTTAGCAGACAAAACTGTGTATTACTGAACATTGGCTTACTGAAGAGGAAATAGATGTTCTGCAGGTGGAGAACTTCGGGGTTGGTGCCTTCTCATCTAGGAAGGAATTCATTGGTGGAGGTACTCTCATCCTAGTTAGACATAACTTTAAATTGTGTCCAGCAAATATAAACACAGACTTTATTATTGAGAAAACTGTTGAATATTGTTGTATTTTTATTGAACCTTTAAGTCTTTTATCGCTAATCTTATGGCGACCTTGACACCTTTTTGGTGGCAACTGATGGGGTTCTCTCCAGACTTGCCACAAGGGAAAAGTTTCTTCTTGCGGGTGATTTCAAGATCAAATTCAACACTGAGGCAGCAGATACAAACAGGTTTTGTGACCTGATGGAAAGCTACGAACTGAGACAAACAGTGTTTCAGCCAACATGATCAGAGGCATGTCTGGACAATGTTTTCGTGAGTCCTGAGGTAAGTGTAACATCGGTAAGTCTCATTGATGTGAATATGTCAGATCATATATGCCAGATTTTAGAGTGTGAAGTAGAAAGTTGCATGACTGGCCCTGTGGAGGCTCAAAAGGTATGCAGGCCCATAGCCCAGCAGGGTTTGTGTGTTTTCCATGTCATTCTCAGTGAGGAGACATGGGACTTTCTGACGCATGATGTGGATGTTCAGAGAGGGTGTGATGTTTTTATGAGGGCCCTAGAGAGTGCTTGTACACAAGCTTTTCCTGAAAAAATATATAGTGTAAGATCTGACCACCTTAATAACATTCCCTGGTTCAGCAATGAGCTTAGAGCTATGCGAGACCATCTTGCTTTCCTTGGAGAACTACAACGCCAGTACAACTTTGTTGAAACTAGGAATGAGTATAACAATTTTAGAAAACTGTACAGAAGGCGCATTAGGGAAGTGAAAATAGATTTCAATGACCGTATGATTCAATCCTCATCAAATCCTGCTAGAACAATGTGGCAGATAGTAAATAACCTTAGGGGTAAAAATACAGTATCAGAAAGGGAAAATGCCAGCATAACATCTAATGAATTTAACACTTTTTTTTCTGGTATTGCCCACTCTGTTGTGCAAAACATCTCTAAACCTGACAAGGATCCCAATAAGTACCTTTCAGCTCTGGAGGCCCCGATTTTGCATTTAGGGAGGGAGGTCACTTTTAATGAGGTTAGGGAAGTAATTAATGAGCTAAAAAATAAATTGAGTTATGATATCGATGGGCTTAATGTGAAGTTAATCAAAACAGCAAAAAATTTCATCCTATTACCTTAAACTAAATTAATAAACTTATGCTTAAAAAATAGTATTTTCCCAGATTGTCTTAAGTTAGCTGTTGTAAAGCCAATTTTCAAAAAGGGTGATCCGTCAGTGCCTAATAACTACAGACCAATTTCTCTTCTTCCCATCATTTCAAAGGTTTTGGAGAAGTGTATTGCTATGCAGATAGTTGAACACTTTGAAATAAATGAGTTGTTTACGGTACACCAATGGGGGTTTAGAAAGGACAGGGAATTCTAGATCTTGTCTCGGGCGTAGCGGAGGCATTTAATAGGAAACAATGTGACTCAATTTTGTTTTGTAACCTAAGCAAGGCTTCCGACTGCGTCCTTCTTAGTAAACTCCAGCATTATAAATTTTCGACTAGCAACATTCAGCTCATCAAATCATATCTGGAATCCAGGTATCAAGTGATGAGGTGACATCAGCAAGGAGCAGAATTGACATTGGAGTCCCCCAAGGCTCAATCCTGGGGCCTATACTCTTCTTAATTTATGTTAATGCCTTGCCAACTAACTATAGTAATGAAAAATACACACTCTATGCTGATGACACAATGGTGGCCTTCCCTGCTGATACTTTGGAGGAGTCATTGAGAGGTTCCATGGTGGCGCGGTAGAGAGCTGAGGGCTGGTTTTGCTCAAATCGATTATTGTTAAATATGGAAAAGACTAACAGAGTCATCTTTACAATGCGCGAACTGAATGTACCCAATCCCAGTGAGGTGATTTTTTGGGGGTTGTGTTGGACTCGAAGCTGCAATGAGGAAACCACATAAGTGCCCTGTCAAATAGGCTTAATAGATCTATATTCGTATTAAGGCATATATCTCATTGTGTCTCGATCAGTGTTTTAAGAACAGCATATTTTGCTATATTTCAATCACACATTGTATACGCGATCTTGGTTTGGGGGCATTCAGCGAATGCGCACAGAATATTTAAATTGCAGAGGAGAGCTGTGAGAGTTGTGAGTGGCTTGGGTTATCGGGATGACTGTCGGCGTGTGTTTGTGAGTATGAATCTGTTAACTGTACCGTCATTGTACATACTGGAATGCTTTCTGCATGTCAGGAGGAATGTTGAAGAATTCAGGACTAACGCAGACGTTCATGACCATAACACTCGAGGTACCTGAATTCTGGCGCTTGGGAAGGTGTCAGGATGGTCCGGGGTACTGGGCATTAAAAATGTTTAATGTTCTACTAGTGCCAGACTAGTGTGATCTCTAATAACCACTCAGTAATTGTTATTGGTGAAACTTGACTCTCCGTTGACATCCCTGATGCTTAACTTGGCTTTTTCAACTATAATATATTCAAGTCAGACAGAAACATACATACGAGCAATTCGTCAAGGGGAGGAAGAGTGTTGGTTGCAGTCTCAAAAGAGTGATTTTGATCGGATCGGGTACCAACAGGATTTTGGTTGGATGCATCTATTGCCCACCGAGATCATCTACAGATAAATATATCTTGTACAGTGATAACATAGATACACTTTCTGAAATGTTATTGTTCGGAGATTTTAACATTCCAAATACTACATGGTCATCCGACCAGTTCTGTTCACATGGATCCTGCACGCCAGACGCTACTGCTCAGGAGGCTGAGTCAACACTGGTTATTTCAAACATGTGTGCTTTTCATAACCTGTACCAATTAAATAATGTTCAAAACCACACGGGCAAATTGCTTGACTTAGTTTTGGGGCAGAGTAACATCTCCACAACTGTAACTGCGGCTGATGATCCCTTGGTTCCCGAAGACAATTACCATCCTGCATTTGTTGTCTCTGCTCAAATTTCAAGTACCCATACAAACCACATAAGTGAGCGCAAAGATGAGTATTATTATGATTATAGCTCAGTCAATTTTAGTGTATTAAATAACTATCTTGGAGAAGTCAACTGGGATATAATTCTACAGCAATCTTCTCTTAATGACACAATAAACACTTTTTACGATGCACTTTATTCAGCAATACAATTAGTTGTGCCTTTAAAAAGGGTGTCGCAGGGTCATTTTCCAAGATGGTTCAGTCCAGCCCTTAAAAATTTAGTTGTTTTGAAGAAACAAGCGCACAAGGCTTTTGGAATGACTGGTAGTAGGGATGACTATGTTGCATTTTCTTCTCTAAGATCTCAATGTAAAGCTCTTTCTACTGCATGTTATGATCAGTTTGTTTACAACTCTGAGATGGCCATAGTTTTCCCTGGTTAACTGGACTTATGTCAACTCCCAACGCTCTAGTACTCACTTGCCAACAGAAATGTTTTGTGATGATAAACATTGTGGCTTAGGACCTGAGCTGCCAATCTTATTCGCTGATTACTTTAAGGGAATGTACTCAACCAGGAACGGCACTAGTGTAGAGTCCCCGTCCTTTAATGATATTACTGCTAATAATTTTCATATAGATATTTCGACTATATATGAGGAAATTTCTAGATTAGACATCAACAAAAGCCCAGGCCCCGACGGTATACCGCCCAGCATCTTGAAATCATGCAGCTTTGTGTTATCCCGCCCTCTTTTTATTATGTTTAATAAGTCCCTCATGTTGGGGACTAGAAGGTTAGTTATTTAACCCCCATATATAAAGCTGGTGATAGCGTAGATGTGATCAACTACAGACCTGTCTGCAACTTAAATGTCATCCCCAAAGTGTTTGAAAAAATTGTCACAAATCATTTAACATCCATTCTGCAATTTGGGTTTCAGGCTAAAAGATCAACAGAACTTAACTTGTCGAGTTTTGGTGGTTACCTATCGGACGTCTTGGACAATGGTGGGGAGGTGCACACTATCTACAGTGACTTTTCCAAGGCGTTCGATAGAGTGAATCACAAAATCTTGTTAAATAAACTGAGTGTTGCAGGTATTGGGGGTGACTTGTTGTCGTGGATTGGCAGTTATTTGTCAGATAGGGTACAGATTACAGTTAATGGATTTAGGTCCATTGAAATTAAAGTTCCTTCAGGGGTACCTCAGGGTTCACATCTGGGTCCCCTGTTGTTTAACCTTTATATGAATGACATCTATCAATGTTTTAAATTTTCAATATTTCTGTGTTTTGCAGATGATTTAAAGTGTTTCCTACAAGTTTCTTCTATTAACGATTGTATCGATCTACAATCAGATCTGTCCAGGCTGGACGGCATGAAGTGTGAGCTCTTGAGAAATGGGTTGTTTTTTGTGCTCAAAGGAGTGATTTTAATTGTGTGTTTGGTACCGTTGTGGTTGTGGAAAACTGTATATTTTTTATTAGTGAAATAGATCTTGGATGCAGTGTATTTTCCTGGAAAAACGTCAAAAACGATATAATCGAACCTGTCGTTATTTATTTTTCACCAATTTACTACAATTTTTAACAATGAAAACGAGATAGGAAAACTTAAGGAATTGTCTCCTTATCAGTTGGTCTTGATAGGCTGGACTAGTGAGAAATAAATACATACGAATTTAATTTAACTAAACATTTTTTGTGCCTATTTATTTTAGGGTCTTATAAATTTTATTTTATTATCGAACTGGCCATCGAATTTATTATATGGGTTCACTGAATGCAGATTTGCAGTAGTAGAGCACAGGTCCGGACTTCGTAGTGTTTTAGACTTCAGAACTGACTGAACAATGTCTGAGAGTTTCAAGTGCTGCAGAACTAAGGCTAACAACAACTGGATTTGTATATCGTGCAGTAACATATTCCATCCAAGCTGCTTGAAGAGGACTAAGAATTATGAGATTGTGAACCGGAACTGGATTTGGTGCTCGGAGGGTTGCAAGAATGAGTCGAAGAACGAGAGCAATGATGCAATGAGGACACAGCAGGACATAATTCATGAGCTGAGACAAGAACTAAAAATGAAAAACTCACATATTGAGAGAATAAAGAGAAATTCTAAAGCCTTTGAAGCGGATGCGGATGAAATGGAGACCAAATTACTTGGCGAAATTGAAGCGTATAGGCTTCAAATAAGCACTCTTCAAGTAAGGATAGAGGAACAAGATGAAATAAAATACTCTTTAAAAAATATCGAAGTTGTCAATGCTGAAACCCAGACTGTTTCAAAGCTGAATGACGCACAGGCATAGACGGTGATGTTTCAGAGAGTCTGCGCAAAACGGACCGATCTGCGGGTTCTCTCGCAGCCCACCGGAACTCAAACAGAAGGGGGCCAGTCGTCTTATGTGTGTGACACTAGGGATTCTCAGACTCAGACCCGCGCGGGCGCGAGGAATGCTGAAACACTAACAAGAATTCATGACTATGTTTTGAGTGAAGCGCTGCTTCTATACAATTTGCTGCGCATCCAGATACCTCGCTCAACTCAGACTGAGTCCCATTATTTTTCGTGTGACATTCATGCTGATTTGGTTTGCCGGGGAGAAACATCGGTTCGTTCTGTCTCTGGTGTGGTTCATGCTGCATCCCGCCCTGGATATGGGGTTAATGGGGAGTGACGCTGACACAGTGATTCCGGATGCAGCCTCTATACCAAAGGCTGTTGCGACTAGGAGGACCTGTGATTCCATGTTGCTTAAAAAATCTAAAGTACTCATATATGGCGACTCTAGTGCCCGGAACTATTCCTCCGTTCGCTCGGGTTACTTGGGCTCCTCTTACCAAACTATGGGTTACGTTCTTAGCGGTAGTGTGGTGCAGCACCTTAGTGGAAGTGTGTTCCCTCCGTTGTTTGATTGCACGGAGAATGACTGTATTATTTTATGTTTGGATTTTTGCTATATAACAACAATTATCAATTATTGGTATAGTGACTAATCTGATATTTTGTATCAAATGCGACTTTAGTATTTGTTCAAAACAAATTTTCTTTAATATAATTAATTTTATTACTTCATACATTCATAATCGTAATTTCAGTGTTAGATTGATTACTGATATCCGTAAGAATTTTAAGTACCGCCATTCTATCAAGTCAATGTGTAAGCTTTTTCTCTGTATGTTAACAATATTCCTGTTGCTTCAAAACTTGTATTGAGGTCAGTGCCCATTGTAACTCGATATAGGGATGTTAGTAGCAGTACAAATATTTTACTTGGTGACTTGCAGTCTGATAATGTAATATCTGGGTCGTCGTTTTTAGAACAGGTGCACCACAAAATAACCTTACCCTAGCGTTAGTAAATATCCAGTCTGTGAGATCCAAGATTGAAGAAATGTTATTGTTTTTTGAATCCTTGGGGTTTCCCATTATAGCAGTTTTAGTTGAACATTGGATGAAGTGTGGTGAGCCTTTTGACGTTTTTAATTATGTGCCTATATCTAGATTTTCTCCTGAAAAATATGCGCATGGCGGCACTTTGATTATGGTGCGAAAGGACTTTCAGAGTAGGTTTGGGTTTGCATTGGTTAATAGATTCAATCATTTATTGAATGAACGGGAATTCGAATTCTCTGCTGTGTTTTGTAGTAAATATATGTCTTAGGTTGTTGAGCGAGATTCCAATTGATGCCACTTTGGACTTGACTGACGATTTGAATGTAAATTTCTTGAACAAATCCGATAGATACAGTCGGTCACTGTGTGGCCTGTTTAACTTATTTAATCTTGAAATGCATGTGGATGGGCCAACCCGGTTTTCAGCGTTATCTTCTTCAACTTTAGATTAATGTTGAGTTGTCTGATCACGAGGCCATATTTTGTTCCCTGCCTACCACTGTTAATGCCTCTGCATCTGATGTAAGACGGGGTGGACTAAAAATGTTAGGAAGTTTGCATTGTTGTGTAGCCAGACAGACTGGAACAGTGTTTCGACCATCAACAGCCCATTAGAACGATTCCCCTCACTTGTACATGAGAGATTTAATTTGGCTTTTCCTATTGTCAATATAAAAAAAAAGAAACGAAAATCTTGGTACACAAAGGGTTTGCGTGTTTCTGAGAAAAATATGCGTTCACTTCATTACATAAAGAAATATTCAATGAATAACTCTTATTTCTTAGAATATTTCAACAAGTACCGCAGGATCTACAGAATTACTATATGGCTTGCTAAGAAATCTTATTTTCAATATAGAATTAAAAATTCTGCAAACAAGGCGAAGAAATCATGGAGAATCGTCAATGACTTAAGGGGTAAAAATACTATTACAACTACATCAAGTACCTTAAATGCTAATGACCTTAATTCAATTCAATATTTCACAAGGAGACGACCCCAGGAACCATATGGGCCATGTTGCTGTGGCTGAAACATTCTTTTTTTCTCCCACTACAGCAGATGAAGTTAAAAGCACATTTGCAAACATTAAAAATAAAAATGCATCAGGCTGGGATGGGCTTTCTTTGAGGAGGTTTCTGGCCTTGCCTCTTGGTGCTCTACATGCTCTTGCTGAGGCAATAAAGGCATCATTTCTGTCAGGAATTTTTCCAACCTGGTTTAAGGAAGCTGTGGTTGTACCCCTCTACAAGGGAGGAGATCATAATAGTCCATCAAACTTTCGGCCAATAGCACTGTTGCCTACTTTGGTTAAGGTAGTAGAGAGGCTGGTCAAGGTGAGGATGATTTAGTTTTTGAGCAGTGGGCTTGGGTTGTTGAGTGCTCAGCAATTTGGTTTCCGAGAGTCATTGGGTACAAGTTACGCCATTTTTAGCTTTTTGGAACAGCTATTCAACCATCTGAACGCCGGTGAAGCTGCCGCAGCGGTCTTCTGTGATTTGTCAAAAGCATTTGATTGCGTAAATCACAGAATACTGCTGTGGAAGCTGGAGGTGTATGGGTTTAGGGGAGTGGCCTTGGAGTGGTTTTAATCTTATTTGTCAGGGTGTGCGCAGACGGTTTGGTTAAATAATACCAGCTCAGAAGAACGAAATATCAATACCGGCGTTCCGCAGGGCTCTGTACTGGGACCACTACTTTTCTTAATCTATGTTAATGATCTGCCCCAACTTTCAATAGTGGGAAAATTCACAACCTTCGCAGATTACATGACCGTTCTCTGTCACGATTCGGATCTTGACAGATTGAATGAGAATGATGCAATCAGATCTGTTGAAGATAAAAAGAGGGTGTGACGCAAATCCATTAACTTTTAATATAGGGAAAACCAACATTTTAAATTTCAAATGTGTCATGGGAAACGTTTATCTGGAAAATGAACCTATTGTTGCGCCCAGTTTTAACAAATTCTTGGGCTTATCAATTGATAGCTCGCTTAAATTTGAGAACCACATCTTGCATGTGTGCAGTAAAATCTGGGGGTTTTATCTAATAACTTAGATTTCTCCATTGCCAGGGCTGCATACTTTGCTCTAATTGAGTTCCACCTTCAATATGGCATTTGTTTTTGGGGCTCTTGTTCTGATTACCTTCTTAATTCAGTTTTTGTGTTGCAAAAAGAGCAATCTTAACATTGTGTTGCCTGTTTATTTTGGAAACAGTCTGTCTAATCTTTAGAAAATATAGAAGCGAGTTGTCTCTGAATGGTCCTTACAATACCCGCCAGACTTATACTCTCAGATTATCTATCCCTCACTCAGAACAAATTAAAAGTTCCATTATATACGGACGTAAAAAACTTTTTAATCATCTTCCTATAAAGCTGAGAAGGCTACAATGTGATAAAGGGTTCAGGAGGCAAACAAAAAAGTGTTTGGTTGATAAGGCATATTACAGTTTTAGAGAATTTTATAATGACTCTTTAAATTAAATGTGGTTTTGTCTCGTTTGTCTTTATCTGTTCTATTTGCACTTTTGCGTGGCGTTTTGTTTTTTTTTCCTCCTTTTTTATTGCTTTGTGAACTCGTTTTATACTCTTAATCTAGTTTTAGCTTAATTTTAATCTAAATTTTAATAGACCTTTATGAACTTTATATTCTTTGCAAGTTTAAATTCAATATTTTTAATGGTTTTATCAATAAGTGTATTGTTATTATGACATTTAAGCTATCTTTTGACTTGACTTGACTACCATGTACATGGACTTGTATAGTGTATCTTGGCATTTGGCCTGAATCAATAGTTATTATAGTGACTGATAGGGAAATAAGTATGTATATCTAAAATGTGTTTATTTAATCTTTGTTTACTATTTTTTAACCATTATGCGTTTTTGTCATATTTTATTTAGTAGGTACTTTTGAAATTGCCACTTGTTTTTTCTTGTATTTGATGCTTCTGCATTGCAGATTAATGAGCTTTGTCAGCAAATACATTGTATTTTGGGCAATAAAGCATGTTTTGAGTTGTTTGAGTTTGAGTTTGAGAAAGTACGTAGAGAATATAGAGACCTATTTCATCTTTAATGTTGTCGGGCGTTAATTTAATAAAATTGTTTATTTTTTTCTTCTGTGATAGTTGTAATTTGTGTTGTGTATGTTTTCTAATTTAGTTAACTTGAGGTTATAATTTATTGTTATTAAATTATCGTATAATAATTTGTAAGGCCCGTAAATTAAATAAATAATTAAGTAAATAAATAAGTAAATTATGTCAGATAGCACATCCTATCAACCATTATTTGTTAATTTCTTTATTTCTTTTTGGTAATTTTTGTTGAAGTTTTCACTTCTGTCATGTGGTCTTAAGCACACACCGTTTCATGAATATATCACTTTACTCACTCATTGCATAACACACTATTTTACAACCCGACCCTCAGGGAAGGG
>MU183883.1:0-17985 GCA_016904865.1 Pissodes strobi | reverse complement strand
ACAATCTCGAAAAATTCTGAAATTTATAGTACCTAGAGGAAATTTGAAGTAGATTTTGAAAATAAATATTAGAAATTTAAATAACTGCTGATTTTTCCAAAATCTTCAAATTTTCATCCTAGTGCGTTTTCTCAGCTATTAATCAAAATTAAAGAGTATATTTCGATCTACCATTGAAAGTACTATGCGAGAAATAGACACTAATTTACCGAAATGTCTTCTTCATCATCCTTTCTCACCTAACGTGGATCGATCCTAAACTGAGCTACATATACAATATACTTCTTCTCCAGGAATCAAATGTCCTCTCGCATGCCTGAATCAAGCGGACTCAAAATTTAAAAGCTAATGCCGGTAGACTTTGATATAAGTCTTAAAGTCTTAGTTTGTGTTGAAGACGGTACCGAGACCGTTCTTAGCTAAAAGTGCAACTACAGACGATAACCATAAGAAAAACATCAATATTTTGCAATTTTTCTCATGAAGCCAGTTTCCTACGACTCCTCTTTCCTGTATTGAAGATTTATTTTACTTCTTGTTTTATTTTAGCATCGTTTTTCTCTGGCTTCTTTATGTTTTGAAATTCGATTTATGTATTCTATTTTTAAACTCTTCCTATTATATTCGATTACTCCGTATCTAATGCCATTTGTATTCGCCTGCAGCGAATACCGATGCACTTACCCCTTTTGCAATTCATCTGTTTCTTCTTTTTGTTTGTATTTGGCTTCAGCACAGCCACATGTTTCCTTCTAAAATTTTATTTGATTGAGCATATTTTTGCTATGCTATAAAGCACGCCACTGTGACCAGAGAGAAAGAAAAGCGCGACGTTCCCGCGCCCGGAGATTATAATTAGCAATTTTTTAGAGTTTCAGTTTTTCATTTTTTAGTCCGCTTCGTTAGATAGTCTAATTAGATATTTTTTGTTACCGGCAAGGCGAGCGAGAGGGCAATTTTGACGGCATTTTAATTATCTATTCCCCCCCAAGAGAGAGGAAGCATTTTTGTAATATTATAAAAACAAGGATGTTGCTAAATATATTGTGAACTACTGAGACTTAATTATCACCATGTATTCAGTTCGAACTAGAACTTGGGACAATATTATGTAAACATTCAAACCAACGCTTTGCCAGTGACGAACACACGTTTAACAAATTTCGTTGTACAAAGGTTTTTTAAGCCCAAACCGAGAGTCACAGTACACATGTACGTAATTTCCTCGGGGTTACCATCCTAAAAAAATAAAGTCAAATCAACGATAGATTTGTCAAAGTTAGAAATGGAGTAACCCTCCAGTGATAGAAAAAGGCGATTGTTGTCAGCATCAAACGACAGCAACCCGCCAAAGTGGTGACCCCGACGTGATCTGATCGTGAGTGTAAACAGGGTATAGTGCCGTGCAATAAGGACATTGAAGATACGTGTAAGTACTTTTGCAAATAACATTGACTTTTCGTGATTTTTCTGACTTTTTCCGCGCTCAAAGTGATTTTTTTTTGTGAAACTCTAGACATATTTTAAGCATACAAATATTTTTTTCTCTCGCTTAAAATGCCTGACAGTGTAGTAGCTAGTGACGCCTTAGTCCCGATCGCGGCAAATTCCGCGCCGCGACTCCCGGATCTTGATCCGACGGACCCCGAAGTATGGTTCGTGATCGTCGAAGCGTGTTTTCATCGGGCAAACATCACGGATACGCAGCAGCGATATCTAGAGATTCTCGCAAAATTGCCTCCGCGGTATATCAAGGAAGTCCGCGACATAGTGACCCGGCCAATTAACAACGATTCATATGATGAACTCAAACGGCAACTCATTAAACGGTTAAGCATCAGCCAAGAACAGAAAATCAGGCAGCTTTTAGAGACTGAAACCATGGGCGACCACAAACCCTCGCAATTCCTCCGACGGCTACAGGCACTAGCAGGATCAATTGTGCCAGAGCCCTTGCTGAGAAGCATTTGGGTAACACGCCTACCAGACGATATACAGCCGATTTTAGCTACGCTTACACAACAACCTCTTAGTGAAGCTGCTGACTTGGTTGACAACATCTTCACAGCTTTGCCAACAAAACCGGCCGTAGCTGCAGTTACTTCCACTACGGTTCAGGAAACCAGCCTCCATACGCCTATACAGCAGTTAACTTTACAGTTTTCCGACGTAAAAGGAGAGCTTGCAAGCCTCAAGCAGGACATGAGCAGACCATAGAGGAGACCATAGCCCGCGTTCACACTTCCGTCCGCGATCACAATCGCGTCCGAGATCTCCATTCGTACCCAGAGAATCGCCTCCTGCTGGTATGTGCTGGTACCATTGGCGTTTCAAACAAGCAGCTCGCAAATGCACCGAGCCTTGTTCATGGACCCAGGGAAACGACAACGGCGGTCATTAGAAGCGGCTAATGATACTCGCTGCAACAACTCGCCCCGCTTGTTTGTCTGCGACCGCAAAACCCATATTCAATTCCTGATTGACACTGGCGCCGACCTCAGCGTTTTCCCGCGACACCAAGTGCATGGTAAACAAACCAAGTCCGCCTATGAACTCTCAGCTGCAAATGGATCGCCTATAGCCACATACGGGATAATTACACGTAATCTAGACCTTGGACTGCGTCGCGATTTCCCATGAAGGTTTGTCATCGCCGACGTCTCCAAGCCCATCCTAGGAGCAGACTTCCTAGCACACTATGGGCTACTTCCAGACTTGCAGAGAGGCAAACTCCTAGACTCCACGACACAGCTTACTTCACGAGGCGAGGTGACTGAGTATGGAGCCCAGACAATCAAAGTTATCAGTGGTATATCACCCTTCCATACGGTCCTGGAAAGATTTCCAGAAATCACACGACCAGACGGCGCACTCAGTGGAATTCAACATGAAACCAAGCACCACATCCTCACCACACCCGGTCCACCGGTTGCACAGAAACCGCGACGCCTGGCACCCGACAAACTCAAAGCAGCCAAAGCAGAATTCGACGCCATGCTCAAGCTTGGCCTTGCACGTCCATCCAAGAGCCCCTGGTCCGCACCACTACACCTAGTTCCAAAGAGTAACGACGAATGGAGACCATGTGGGGATTACAGAGTCTTGAACAGCCGTACCTGTCCCGACCAGTATGGCGTCCGCCATATCCAGGACTTCGCTCAAGAACTACAAGGCAAATCCATTTTTTCTACCATAGACCTAATACGCGCCTTTAACCAGATTCCAGTTGCTGAAGAGGACATCCCGAAAACCGCCATTACCACGCCATTCGGTCTGTTCGAGTTTCCGTTCATGACATTTGGACTCAGAAACGCAGCACAAACATTTCAACGCTTCATGGACGAGGTTACCCGAGGACTGGATTTCTGCTACACTTACATCGATGACATCCTCGTCGCCTCAACGTCAGTCCAAGAGCACCTTCAGCACCTGGAGGTACTTTTCCAGAGACTCAAGGAGTATGGTATCATCCTAAACCCCAGCAAGTGCGTCCTAGGAAAATCAGAGGTGAAATTCTTGGGATATCTCGTCTCCAGTGGTGGCACGCGACCCCTACCAGAGAAGGTCGAAGCAATCCGGGCCTATTCGAAGCCTGACACGGCCAAGCAGCTCCGCCGATTCTTGGGGATGCTAAATTTCTACAGGAGGTTCATTCCCAAGGCAGCAATGACCCAAGCCCCGCTGAACAACCTTCTCAAAGACAAGGTCAAGGGGAAGGCACCACTACTCTGGACTCCGGAAGCCACCGCCTCGTTCGAGGCCTGCAAGGAAGCGTTGGCTCAAGCGACGCTGCTGTCACACCCAGAAATTGATGCACCGCTTGCTATCTTCTGCGACGCCTCAGATTTCGCAGTCGGCTCCGCCCTCCAACAGTGGGTAGAAGGACAATGACAACTATTAACATTCTTTTCCAAGAAACTCAGCCCTACAGAATGCAAGTATAGTGCCTATGACCGTGAACTTCTTGCTATATACCTGTCTGTGAAGCATTTCAGGCATATGGTAGAGGCAAGAAAATTCATCATCTTTACAGACCACAAGCCATTGACGTACGCCTTCCGCCACAAAACGTCACAGATATCGCCTCGACAGTTCCGACACCTGGACTTCATCAGCCAGTTCACAACCGATGTTTGACACATTGCTGGCAGCGACAACGTAGTCGCCGACGCACTCTCCAGAATCGAGGAGATCCTTGCGTCAATCAACTATGCCTAACATCGCCTAAGCCATCCTGGCGTAAAAGCCTCTGTCAAGCTGGTAACGCAACGGTACGTGTGGCCCTCCATCAAGAAGGACTGCAGGAAGTGGACGCAAACCTGTCCGGAATGCCAGCGTTCCAAGATCACGCGTCACGTAAAAAGCCCCATCGAAACATATGCACCGCCGTCTAGCCGCTTTGACCACGTCCACCTAGACATAGTGGTGATGCCGCTATGTGAGGGATACCGGTACTGTCTCACCATGATAGACAGATTTTCCAGGTGGCCGGAAACAGTACCATTGCAAGACCAGGAAGCAATCACCATCGCACGGGCATTCTATGAGGTTGGATATCCAGGTTTGGCGTTCCATTGCGAGTCACCACCGACCAAGGCCGCCAGTTCGAGTCACATCTATTCAGGCACCTCACCAACTTGATAGGAACCACCCACATCCGCACCACAGCCTACCATCCTGCAGCCAATGGAATGGTCGAGAGATTTCACCGCCAACTGAAAGCAGCTTTAAGATGCCACCAGACTCGTTGGACCGAGAGCCTACCGACGGTCATGCTAGGCGTTCGAATGGCCTGGAAGGAAGATCTCGATGCAACCGCGGCAGAGATGGTGTACGGACAACCCATCCGCCTACTTGGCGAATTCCTGACGTCCCGATCACCAGACGCTATGGATGATGGTTCCTCTACTTTCATCAAGGAGCTTCGGCAACGCTTCAGCGAGCTCCGGCCCACCAATGGTAGTAACCATGACCGCAGGAGGAACATTTTCATTTTTAGGGACCTTAACACTGCCACCCACGTCTTTGTCCGCCACGACGCCCAGAAGAAGCCACTACAACAACCCTATGATGGTCCATTTCCCGTGATAAGCCGAGACGAAAGGACGTTCGTCATCGACGTGAGAGGACGCGAGGTCACCGTCACCATCGACCGACTCAAGCCAGCCTATATCCTGGACAACGACCCGGTCGACGTACCAATCCCCCAGGACATAGACGACAGTTACGACTTGCAGCCACCACCAATCCGAGAAGCTGCAGCTCCACAACCGCAGCCACAACCGCAACCACAACAGGCAGGAGACGCAAACCAGCCAGCGGCAGGAATCCATGCTCCTGCAGAGATGATTCGCCACCTACCGCAGCGGCAAACCAGATCCGGCAGACATGTCCGCTTTCCCGAGCGTTTCCAGGCTGGGTTTTCGTGATTCTAAATCACTGGCAGGGGGGTGTTGTGGCGGCTTTACGTCTCCCACACTTGCCTTGTATATAACATTAGAAATTAGTCTGTATGCACCATTTTTTGTACATATCACACTGTACAGATTTCGCCTTAGGTAGTTTTTATTATATTAGATTTTTAGGTTTTGCCCTCAATAACGCCGACATTGTAAATAGCATTAGCCCTAGAAAACCCTCCTTGTAAAATATTAATTTCATATCGGCTAGCCTGAAGATAGGTAGCTCCGAAGGTACCTCGAACAAAACGGCAAAGAGATCCGGATGAAGAGAGGGAAAAATGAGCCGACGAAGGGACATGATTCTACTCGGAGAATCAGTTCATCGAGACCGATCATACAAGCATATCTTTTGAGTTCCCTCTGTCAGTCAGGCATTCATTTCTAAAAACATCCAAGTGTAATTCTATTAGATTTAAGTATAACGACAGAAATATAGTTCGTTTTCTGTTCGCACGTAGTCACGGTAGTTTTATTTACCCTCACCCTCCAGTGATAGAAAAAGGCGATTGTTGTCAGCATCATACGACAGCAACCCGCCAAATACGATCCACCATAGACGTTTGTAACATGCTCACATTAACACCCTGGTTATCATTTTTGGCGGATGCTAATTTAGATTTTGGGGGTGCTAACACACACCCAAATATCCCCCTAACTGCGCCTATGATACTTTGTCCGCTTTTCTAAGTAAATAATGGTGATTTTGTCTTTTTCAGCTCCACCAGTATTGATTTTCGGGCATTGCCAGAACGACTGGAACGCTTCATATAAAAAAGCTAATTACGTGATCAATCATCCGTAACCGCTGGATAACCAAGCGTGAACGGCATACCGCACGGAATTATCTTGTTGGGGCCTAATTTTAAAATAATTCGTTTTATCGCTTGTAATGTGGGAACTTGTGCACTGATTGACTTTTATTATGTAAATAATACTTTCTCAATTTCAACTCATCGTCGCACGGTCTAAATTTACCAAATTAACGTTTTAAATTAGTCAAAAGTTTTTAATTATCAGAGCCGCTCACCCTAAATTAAGCGTCATTTTCGGGCCAGAGTGACATGTGTCTATGTTTTCAGGTTTTTTGCGGTCTAACCCGTCACGCCTCCCCAAAAAGCCACTTGTATCGTATATCAAAGCCAATCGGGCGACATCTGTTACATACAAACGCACCGACGAAGACGTCGCTACGAAGACGAGCCGAAGGTGTTAACGTGTCCAAGCGAAGCGTGTCGGACGGGTCCGTTTGAGCGTCGGGTTTTACGGTTTGTTATTTTCAAAATAAATAAAATATTAAATTTTATCGGCTTTCTTTACTAACTCAGTGCCAATGTGTGAGTCGAGTTAATGACTTGAATATATTGAATTTGAACTATATTAATGGCAATTAATTTCTGGTATGGATGCGTATTTGTAATGACAACTGGGGTGTCTCATTTTTGATACTTTTGTAAATATGATTTTAAATTAATAATACATTTTGCAACGTTGCAAGACTATAGACCACTCTCTCCTACACTAAGTAATTACATCAAACAATGAACCTAACCTCAAAAACGCGTGTTTGTTTTGATTTTCCAAAGAAAATTTAATTGATTTTTTTTTTATGGAAAACTCTCTACTTTTGCTTATATTTTGAGCATAATGTATTAATGAGACCGTTTTTTTAATAACAATTTATTTTTACATATTAACAAGTGTAATCTTATAAGTTTCTGCAAGGGAAAGAAGAGGATTGGGTCAGCTTATACTGTTCATGGCCATGATATTCAATACTGCAGCACAGTTAAGGACCTTGGGATATGGTTTGATGAACAATTAACTTTTAATACACACATTAATAATATCATCATGAAGTCATCCAAGGTTCTTGGCTTTGTACTTCGCAAGTGCAAAGAGTTCTCCTTGGAGACCTGTAAAAGAGTTTATATTTCACTTGTTGTATCACTGTTTGATTATGGTTCAATGATTTGGTCATCATTTTACATGAATAGCTGCTTAGCATTGGAGCGTGTTCAGAACAATTTTATCAGATTTTGTTTGTTTAAACTAAATATGAGAATTTCTGATAATCATATATATGAAGATGCTTTAGTGATGCTAAACCTAAAAACTTTAAAACAACGACGCTTACAATCTGATCTCATTTTTGTATTCAAGCTGATTAATGGTTATGTAATTTGTCTTGAACTTCTGAGCATGATTTTCTTTAATGTTCCACTTCGAAACCTAAGACAAAATCGCTTATTTTCTCTGCCTTTCCATAGCACTAACTATACAGTTCCCTCTCCCATTGTGAGGACTTTAAGATTCTTAAATTCTAGCGATGTTGAAATTTTGGGCATTACCTTATCTCAGTTTAGGCATCAGATTAGGGAAATTGTTTGATTTGTTTTTACTTAGTTTATGTTTTTATTTTTCCTTTTATAGTCTTATTAGTATGAATAAAATATTTTATGGCGATATTGTATAGTTAATTGAATTAATTCTGTTATTATTAAATATAGTATATTAAGGTGGTTGGGTTTAAAAAATTCTTCGATCGCGCGTCGATCGAAGAACAAGTCAATTGGTTCCCTGTGCAATCGAGCCAAGCGAGATTTAAATCGTTTATCGCGACAAAAAAATTGCAAATAAATATTTGTTTATTTACGTTCTGCAAAAACTTTCGCTTGTTCCGGGTACTTCTACTTAGATTTAGTAAAAACTAGCGGATTTATCCACTTTTCTTCTCAGTTTTCGGGGACGGAACCCCGACTGTAGCCTTGAATATGGTCGAGTCTGACGATGGAAACACTTCCATCGCATCATGCTCTTCCCAGCCAAACACGGACGAGGCGATTTACGAGAAAACTCGCAAAATTTACCGCCGAATGCAAATTTATATTGAAAAATGTAAAACATGTAGCTTCCTGATCGAACCACTTCGATCTACATCTAACAAAGAATCGAAAGCGTTAATTCCTGACTTAAACAAGGCCATAGGCCATCTCAGAGCCGAACACGGACTTGCAGCCTCTCAAAAAAAAGAGCCTGTACTCTCCAAAATAGATACGGGAAGAAAAAAGGCAAAGTACGTTAAAAAACCCACTTGCCAACAGATCATGACCTCTAACGTCGAGGCCATGACCTCTACGGAGACCACACAGCACAAAACGGCCCTGACTTCCGAAAACGCGACCGAAACCGCCCGGAAACCACAGAAGGATGCAATAGAACAACCTGCTACTTCTGAGCCCCTGGTACCTCCGCCCGAAAGCACCCTGTTTAAAGTGCCCCTAAAGACACTCCCATTCAAGAGTCATATTAGAGCCGTAAAAGATGTCAGAGGGCAAATCCCGGTCCCGACAAGCAACCGTTATGAGCCCTTATCGGACATGGACGAGGGTGAAACCAGTGATGCATCATCGTATAAGCCTAATGCTGGGAATTCGCGACGAAAAGTGGTAGAAAAGAGGACATCAATGAGAAAGGCACATGTTCTCGACAAATCACCGACACAAAAACAAGTGAAAGCCAAGCCCCCGCCGCCGATTGTTATTCAAGGCAAGTTCAACAACCACAAGGCCCTTCAGGCTGACCTTAAAAAGTATCAAATTACTAAGTATACACTTAAGTACACGAAAAACACAGTTATCGTGTACTGTGAGCAGGAAAAAGATTGGGCCTTCCTGAAAAGGAGCCTAGACCAAGACAGCGTACAGTATCACAGTTACGCTGAATCAAACCACAAAACGAAAGCCTTCGTGTTGCGTGGACTGGACGGTGACATAGACATATCGGACATCAAACAGGAGCTTACTGACGTATATAACATAAACGCCAAAAATATATTCCTCATGAAGCGCACTCGAGTACCGCTCTATCTTGTTGTCTTGGACACAGGATATACATTAAAAAAGCTCAACCAGGAATGCAGACTCATACTGGACGTAAGGGTTGCTTGGGAAAACCGGCTTTCAGAGAAACCCATTATGCAGTGCAAGCGCTGCCAAGGGTTGGGTCATGCCGCGACGTACTGCCGAAGAAATGTGAGATGTTCACGATGTGCGGGTCCACACGAAATTACAATGTGTGACTCCAATGAAATAAAGTGTGTAAACTGCGGCGGAGAGCACCGCTCTATTAGCCCTGAGTGCCCAGTTTACACCTACAAGGTCAACCTGTTAGCACCACCCAAACAGAAACAAACCTACATTCCTGCGCCACCCCCGGCAAGACCGGCGCGGCGTGGCAAAACTCTCAAACCACCCTCGAACATGAATGTGCTGGCCAGCGAAGAGGTCAGGGCTCAAACAAGAGCCACCATTAAGTACGGGAAGAAGACCGGACCGAAAGACAGCCCTACGACGAGCAGTTCCCGAACACTCTTGGGAGAAGCCAACCGCCCCAAAACCGAGCCGTGAATATTAATCTTAAACAAAATGTGAGTGCAAATTGCCTGTAAATCCTAATATTAATTCGAACCAAAACGCATACACTAATTTAAACAACAATTTTCATAAGCTTTCAGATACAATTAACGAAATCAATTCATTAGTCAATATCAACGAATTATTTTTTGCGTTAGACGAGTTTCTCTCAATGATCAAGGCGTGCAATGGCGATAAAATTGCCATTGTTCAAGCAACGGTGAGATTCTTCACCGAGGAAATCGGAAAATATAACATATAAGATGTCTGTTCCATGTTTCAAGTGTGTAGTTGGAATTGTAATTCAATCAGGCTTAATTGGGAGAGTTTAAACAATTTGTGCATGATAATCCTTTCTCGGTTATTTTTTTATTGGAAACCCGCATAGACCCATGGTTTGTTTTGAAGCTTCGGGGTTATCAGGTCGAGAGATTTGATAGGCCCAATCCGCGCGGAGGCGGCGTGGCCTGCCTGATACGTAGATCGATTCCATATAAAAGAGTCCACGGCATCCGTTCTGTAGCAGAACACATTTGCATTGAGACCGAGAACGGTCTGCGTATTGCGGGGGGCCTACGTTCCTCCGCTCGCTCCCTTTACCTATGATGACTTCATGGCTTTCTTCCCGGACAACAGAAGGTCCATATTGATCGGGGATCTAAACGCCCGACACTTTGTGTGGGGCGCCGGATCTACGAACAGGGGCCGAATGATGTTCCGTGCAATTGAAAATAACCCAGATCTCCTTTTTCACCGCTCCGAAGTTCCAACTTTCTACCCAGCTTGGGCCCCCTACCCCCTCCTACCTGGATGTTGCTGTTACGAAGTGAATCGCTGACGTCCCGCCGCTTCAGGCGATAAATGACTTGAATTCTGATCACCTCCCAATCGTGATTTGCCTTGAACCAAGGCGGCCAGAGACCTGCGAAATGAAAATTTCATACAGGAATCTCGATTGGAGGGAGTTCAGGCGCAGGTTGAACGAAGCAACGGTGGTTCCCGACCAAATAGACAGCATCCAGGAACTAGAGGCTCAAGTCCAATCATTTACCCTAAACATCCAGCGTATCCGTGATACACTCGTTCACTCTGTCAGGAAAGAGCGCCCTGCAGACTCCCTCCCAGATTATATTCTTATGCAAATTAGGACTAGAAACGCCATTAGGCGCCGATGGCAAAGGTATCATGCCAGAATCGACTATTTACATATGAATGAGCTAACTAATAACATCAAAATCCAAATCAGCGGGTACAGGACTGATAAATGGATGCAGTATGTAAATTCCTTACACGCTCAGGACGGCTCCCTTTGGAGCCTGGCCAGGGAAGTCAGAGGAGCCTCTGCGCCCATGACGGCTATCCGCCAAAATGGCAACGATATTATCAGTGACGAGGACAAAGCAGAGGCCTTCGCTGATTTCCTGGAGGGGCTCCATAGGGAGTCGCCCGATACCATCCCTGCGCACACTAGCATTACTGTTATAGCATCTAAATTGAAAGCGCGAAAATACCCTATCCCGCCGCCGGTGATGAGCAAACTGCTTGTCACCCCGGGGGAGATTAGGTCTATATTAAACCGCCTGCCCCGAAATAAACCTAGGAATGATACCTTGCCATACTTAACTCTTCGGAATCTTCCGAAGAAATCCCTCATACATTTCATGCACATTGTAAACGCCACCATTCGCCTACAGCATTTCCCATCCTCTTGGAAACATGCCGAGATCATGATGATCCATAAGCCAGGCAAAGATCCGAGGCAAACCGGCTCTTACAGACCGATTTCCCTGCTCCCCACCATGGCGAAGGTGGCGGAGAAGCTACTCTTGTCCAGAATAAGCGGCGCAGCCGATGGACTCGGTGTACTGCCCATGGCGTAATTCGGCTTCAGGGCTAGGCATAGTACTACCATGCCTGCAGCGAAGATTGCACACGACACCGTGCAGGGCTTTAACCGAGATCAAAGCACTACGCTGCTTCTCCTGGACATAGAGAGGGCGTTCGACAGGGTGTGGCATGACGGACTATTGTACAAGATGCATGTGAAGCTTGGCTTCCCGCTGTATCT
Organism: Pissodes strobi; assembly: GCA_016904865.1. NCBI lineage: Eukaryota > Metazoa > Arthropoda > Insecta > Coleoptera > Curculionidae > Pissodes > Pissodes strobi. Next base: position 6,043 of record MU183883.1, on the reverse strand, counting down.
GACAGTATTGGTCCAATCATACCTTACGCATAAACAGGGTAAGTTCGTCTGTGAGGCCGCTAAAAGCTGGCGTCCCGCAGGGCACTGTTTTGTCCCCACAGCTATTCAACTACTATATAGCAGACATCCCCTCCTCCCCTAACACTTCCTTAGTGCTCTACGCCGATGACACGGCAATTTACTAGCAATCCAAAATCGCGCAGACAGCAAAAATCAAACTCCTAAATCACCTCGACATCCTTCTCCCATATTATGCGAGATGGAAAATAAACTTGAACGTCCCAAAGACAGAACTAACAATACTAACCAAAAAGAGAACTAACTTGGACATTACGCCACTCACGATATATGACATTACAGTAGACGTAAAAGACAAAGTAAAGTACTTGGGAATAGTGTTTGACAAGCGACTGATCTTTACCGGACATATGACCGAGATCCGCAGAAAGAACGCTATTGCCCAAAAAAGTTTAAATATGCTCATCAGACCAAGATCTTTTCTGAGCCCGGCAAATAAAGTAAACATCTACAGAACTATTGTCAGGCCGACTTTAATGTATGGAGCCCCTGTATGGTCTTCTGTGGCGAGTACGCACAAAAAGGCACTGCAGGTTATGCAGAACCGGTACCTAAGAGCGGCCTTCTCGGCGAGCCGATATACTAGAGTCATGGTCGAATCTTGACACGGTCGAGAAGTATATCGACAAGGTTTCCTGCAAGTTCTATGACTCTGGTATACGCGGTTCGCCACTAACGGCAAACATAGCCAATGTGCGCTACGACCCGCAGAATAAACCTAAGCATGGGCCCATACACAGGGCAACGTCCCTGTTTTACCAGAACCCAAGGCCGCCTGAACAATAATAAACGCACATAGCGAGTATAAGATCAGAACAAAAGACAGGACACAGACATACTGACTGGCTGTCCTGCGCGCTCCGCTGGAAAGCGATCTTGGCGAAGCTCGCTTAATATTTGCTCCTTGATTGAATGGGCAATGCCCAATACGCAATTTCCAGCTACACATCCCTCACAATAGGGCATCTTGATGCCCCTTACGTGAAAGCCAAAGAAACGTGAAAGAGGTTTTTTCAAATTGTGTTTTTCCTCTGTTCTAACCGTCACACATTTAGCACTCAAAACAAGCCTGCATTACATCAGCCTTTCGGTAATACACATTGAACCAGGCTTAAAGGGTAGGTAACCCGGGGAAGCAAATTGCAGTGGTATAAACGGCACATAGATAGGTTTATAGGTAGATTAGCTAGCCCTAGGCGTGTCAGCGATGAGCCCCTACAAATCACGTCTGACTAGATGTGAAAGGTGGCGCTAGCTGCGTGTAAACGCGACTTATAATTACCTTAGGAAGCCACCAAAACTGTAACTTTATGAAATAAATGATGTTGTTGTTGTTGTTGCACTTATTATTGGTTTAAAATATTGTATTGTATTATTATTTTTTGTAATGGGGTTGATCCCGTATATTAATAAATAAATAATTTTACAATAAAAAGCATAATTATTTATTACAGGGGCCGCGCGCCGTGCCTCCTCCTCTGTCTCGGTGCCTGTTGTTCCTGTGCACTGTATAATTCGGTATGGTTAGCTTTTGTGCCGACTTCAGTGTGGTTTCCAGGAGCAGTATGATATCCACGTTCTCCTCCTCCAGGGTGGAGTTGTTTTACACCGTTTGTATTCCATGATGAAATTGTTGCAGTTCTAGGCGCCATGTTCTTATTTGCTTCCATTCAATCCCGTGAATATTTTCGCTGGATTTTTCTTTAGTTCCTGCTGGAATTGCCTCATTGCATCTTCGATGATTTTCTTCATATCAGGTTGTTGTACTTGTGGCGTGGATGTGTGTGTGTGTTGCTCTGGGCGCTTTTTGTTGGTTTGATGGCTCTTGCTGATTGTTGTTGCTTTGGTTTCTTGTAGTTGGTTCTTTCGGGCATGCTATTGCGTTAGCGCTGTACGGTCCCCCGTAGTTCTCGCATTTGGCTTGTCGCAGGAGCTCGTGTGGTGATTGGCCCCACATTTGACACAGCGTGGCGGATCATTGCATTTGAACTGGCTGTGTCCAAATGCTTGGCAATGATGGCATTGCGTCCCTCTTTTCACAGTTGTTTTGAGCGGTTCAACTTTAATCTTTAGGTTGTCAATGGTTTTGATGTTGAATATTTCTTTCTCTTGTCTTGGAAGGATCATAATAACATTGTCTAATGGTTTGTGCCACTCTTTCCCGTTAGTCGTCACTCTTTTCTTCATCCGGTGTATGGTTTGGGGGTTGAGATTGAGCGATTCCAGTTCTGCTTTGTGACTGTTGTGATGACGCCTTTTAATGTCACGTGCAGCCTGCGTTCTTCCTTGGTGTGATAAGTATGGAATGATATCTTGTGTTTGCGCAAGCATTTGTCCATTGGGCTGAGGTTCAATTCTGATTTCCCTCTGGCTTTACTGAACTCTATTTTCTCTTCTCTCAATAGGCTAGAGACCTGATTCCACTTGATCACTTATCGTCCAGAATAAGTGAAGGACAAATTTCTCTGACGATTTCTGAGGGTTGTGCTGTTGCTTGGATTACAGGGGCCGGTTTTTTCTGCGCCTGGGGCGTCACTATTACGGTTGTTTTAGCTTGTTCGTGGTTAAGCAACGGATGGTTTTGGCTGTCTTCTTTTTGGTGGTTTCTTTATTCGTTGTTTGTTTCATGGCTCTTTTCTTGTTTTTGTTTCGGGGACTTCAGTGATTTCTTCATTCTGTATTCTGGCTTGTTCGAGTTGTTCCCGTAGTTGTCTGGTCTCTTCTTTCCAGGCCTCCTGATGTTTTTTGCTCGCCTGCTTGTTGAAGTATTCCAGATTTCTTACTTGCAAGACGAGAGGTACCTGTTTTCTTCCTTCATGAACCCAAATTCTTCCAGGATTTGTTGAAATTGGCTAGCTTGTTCTTTAGTCATGTTGTCACTTTATGTTGTACTCACTGCACTCGATTGATGCATCTACTACATATTAATTTGTTATTTAAAAAGCGCGCCAATGAAGTTCCTTTTCGATCGTCCAATACGCAACCATCGACAACTGACAGTTGACGTTCACCAATGACGTACACCTCTTCCTCCTTTTTACAAGCGTATTTAAGGCCAAAATACACGGGCACGCACTTATGACACAAGAACAACATTAATTCACAATCGTCTGTTATGTTCCGTCACCCATCCCAACTAACCGAATAAATGGGGGGGGGGGGGGTGTCAAAAAAACATCTTTATGTAAATACAAATCACCAAAACAACGTTATTTAATGACAGGTCAAAAGTTGGGTCTCTAGAACCACCATTGACCCGTGCGTGTCGCACCCTTAAACAAAGTCAAGTTTGCCTACGCCATCTATCAACAAACGCGTACGTTTAAACTAAAGTAAGGTTTACATCATTTACGTAGAACGAATCACTTTAAGCGGTAACGCGAATATAAACCAATAATGTTCAGCTAATATCGACCCATTCGCGCTATAGAAAAGTGCGCGACTATGACGAATGCAAATTGATGTATTAAATATTCACCTTCTTAAGGAAAAAAGGGAGTCTTAATCGGAAATTGGGAAATCTAAATTCCGGAAACAGTTAAGCTTTTAATTGACTTTTCAGGAACTTTTTGGGATTAATTAATTAACGGGCACCTTAATTGTCGTTCTTTATTAATATATAGATACTTTTAAAAGAGTATGTTTCTTTGCTAAAGGCGCCCGCCTGTTCCGTACTCGATTAAGAGAGAACTTTTACCCAAGGGCCTGTTTTAAAACACGCCTCTTTTTGACGGATCGGAATGCACGTATCGCGTTTCGCGGATAGACACGGACACGTGCGGCCGATAAAATTAACTCGAATCGATCCTCTGTCGAAATTAATTAGCGCGGTTGATTAGCCGTTTAGGGAAATTCGGTATGAGCCGGCTACGCCAATTAGACCCGATTTGCGCATACATTCAACGACTGGACGTATTAAGGCGTTAATCCTTTTGTTGTCGACACCGATTGCATAATATATTTTATTACAAAATGTACGAAATATCGGGAAAATATGCATAAACATACGCTAACGCGTATAATAACAGTAAAAAGTAAAGGTTTATATAAAGAAGAACGCATAATATGGGATATAGAATTGAGGTGAAAGTCACCTGCTCGAGTGTGAGAGCCCTCCGCCCAAAAAGGTGAACGTGAGCTAAAGGTAGTGGAACCCGGAAGTGAAATTTGGTCGTGAAACCTTGTAATGGCTTCTGGCCCCGGTCGTGAAACTTGCAGTGGATTCGATAGCTCGGTGGTAAAACCCTGTAATAACCCAATACTAATTAAACTAAGACCCCTACTTCAATGAAGAAATTATAGCCCCCCGTGCATATGTATATTTTTTTATAAAACAAATTCCCCAAAAATTATCAATGGATTTTCAGTAACCATCAGCAAATATAAGAAATGCAAAAGATGCAAACAACTTGAATATGAAAAGAAATAGGTATGAACCACCCCTAAGTAATATAAACTTCCCCATATGATCAAAACTAAAGTCACATTAAAAAAAGTTCAGATATGATAAAAGGAAAAAGGTAAAATATCTCATGGAATGCAATGCAAATGGTGGTCGATGTAAAAAAAATTAACACAGGTAAAGGCAATTAAATCATTAAATTAGACAAAAAAAATTGCAATATTTACCTCACACGAGTTGGAGGATTGGCTGGAGGATCAACTGCCTCGGTTTTAGAAGATGAGCTCGGAAAGCCTCTAGAAATAATGGAAAATAATCAATAAAAAAAGCCAATAAAAAAATTATTTCCAGAAAAATCTTACCTAGTGCAGTACGAATAACCCAATAACTTGAGAGTGTCACGCACTAATTAGGAATTCAATCACAGATCCCCTAGAAGGGTAGTATTAAACACAATACAAAAAGTCACTGTAACGGGCTCCGATTAACTATACGCATTTATTTTTTTTTCTGGACGAAATGGCGAAGGACCAAAATAAAAATTTACGTACGTGGTACTATAGTCGACTAAAATTGATCTATTTCTGGAGGGAAAATAATCAAACATCATATTATTTATTAAAATAGACTACAAAAATTAGATAATCACCACAATGGGACTAGTATTGGAAAAGCATGAAACCCAATCCATTAAACTAGGTATTGTAAAGCAAATAGTTCATATTTATGTCTTGATATATCAAAGGCACATGCTTTCTTTTGAACGAATTAACTTTACACACACGATATATAGTTGCAGCTGGAACCACAAAGCTTCGTTGTATATTGGTATTTTCCCCTTGGTTTTGTCCTATTATGCTGTCTTTCTAAATGGAGAAAGAAACCCTTCTTCTAATCGTTTGGCTTGTTTTCATTATTTCAGTTCGATAATACACCTTGATCGCCATCCACTGTTGTTAATTATGGTTTTTAATTGCTGATTCGAGCTATTTTGGAATCAAGAATATATTTTCGCCTTTCTTGGAGGGTTGTGTCTAAAATAAAACAACAGACAACAGTGATAGATTGTTTACAGATTAGCCGAGTAATTGGAGTTTGGACATGCCGAGTTATATTTTAAGGTTATTTAGGGATATCTAACACTGTAATTATAACTTACTTTTTGTATACTTGATGGTCATTCTGTGGTAATTTTCTCGTTGATTTATACTTGATAATCTATTGTTTTGCTTAGGTGATTGCGGAATATTTTCATTTTGGGAATGAAACATTGACGTTTGTTAGAAGTATGTCATGTCACTCCGGTTTTAAACCATAGACTAGACGACCGGTGGAAAGCGCATCGGATCCCTCCGTCGATATCGACTCGAGAACCACTCTAATTCGCGTTGCATTTATTGTAGGATTTAGCCATCATACGCTTGAATTTGCTGATTCTATCAATATTTAGCCCTCTAGGCTTGCATATTGACGCAGTGTTACACGGACTCTCCATTATTAAAGTTCGATAATATTTCAGCTCGGAGTAGGTTCTACCGACGCGAACGAAATTGGTCTATGTTT
>MU183882.1:155661-170445 GCA_016904865.1 Pissodes strobi | reverse complement strand
GGTAAGAGCTTTAAAGGTACCCCTGGTACTGGTTATGTCACTTTCATAATTTTATAGGAACGTTCGCGCCGAAAATTGGGAAGGGGCCTTTATGTGGGAGGAAGAAGCGATGAAGTTTACCATGAAACGTCAAGGAGAAAACCTCGAGAATCTTCTCACAGGACTTTATTTCTTGGAAGGATTGATTGTCACAATGGTGCGAAAGATGGACAAGAAAAATCTGGAGATGGCAGAGCTACTGGAACATAAAGTCGATAAACTTTTCGACCAGATGTTTAAAGCTGGGAAATCTGTCAAGATCATCTTGCCAAGGTTATCTTAGTTTAATTCCGTTTCATCACCCTTCCGGTAGAATTGATGATCGTTTTTGCGCAACTTCGCATGTGTTTCTTCTATATCAACCTTATGGAGAGGTGATGAAATGAGGCCAGTAGTAGGAATACGTACATGACACCAGCAAAATTTAGCTTCGATTGAATATTTTTTAATAGTAATTGTTGAAAATTCAAGCTTTTCTAACACATCTATTTAGGATCTATTATATAGTTTTATGAACATTTTTACGAAAAGTATATCATTGAAAATTAAACAATAGTACGTAAATACCTAAACTGAATTTTTAACAAATGTAGTTGCCAGCTTTCCCGATTTTCCTGCAAACATCGTAATTTGAATAACGTAATTTTTAGGCTTCATCATTTAAAGGCATATTTTCATGTTTGTCTCACAAATAAGTATAACGAAACGTTCAAATTAATGAAAAAAGCTACTGCCATAGCCAGTAAATATGGAAATGAGATGGAAATATCGTGGATAACGCATAACGAACAGGTAAGGTTCTGCTTACGAAATCTAAACTTTTCATTTCAATTTCTTGATTTCACTATCGACCAACTATAACATTTATTATTAAAATATTTAACTACCTATGATGTTAAAAAAGAACATATTTATAAAAGTACAAAGAACACAATAAAAGAAAGTTATAATTTAATATATTTATTTATACAGAACTGCTTTTATATGTCAGTAAAGTAGGGAAGGGTGTTGTACCAAGACAAATTCTAGAACCAATGCTCCCCCATTTAGTACTATTTTGTCTCAATAATAAGAAGTATGAATAATTAGTGTAAACTAGGTATCAGTATATATTTCATTTTTGTGATCCGGCCTCCAATGTCGAAGTGGGCCATGTGCCGTTTGTTCTTCTCGACATGAACCATGGCCGATTGCGACATTGGAGGCGAGATCTCAAAGATTAAATATAAACTGAAACCTGCTTCACACTAAGATTAATATTTCGTTTTCATAATTATTATTCGTGAGACAAAATAATATTAAATGGGGGAGCATTGTTTCTAGAATTTTAAGGAAAGCAATGCTTCCTTTGCTTCCATGGACCGCACGCCGCTGTACCAAGACCATAACGTAGCTTGGGCCAGTTTTAATATTCGATCTAGTGAGGTACCGCCAAACCAAAGTTTACTAAATAAAATATTCTGTAAACTTTGGCCAAACTATGTGCTTCCCATCGGCCTTGTCGCGCAGTAAGATCCACGCGCTAGTAAATTATTTGAATTTTTCGCCTAAAAAGTTGTGCGGAAAGTACTCACTTTCCGTACTAATTCTGGTGCGGAAAGTAGTACTTTTCCGCACTGAAAATGAGTGCGGAAAATGAAAATTCGTTTGGTAGAATGCCATCTGAAAACGCAGCCTTTTTGGGACTTTCAGATCCTCAACTGTATATACAGGGCACAGTGTTAGAAGATCCTCGGCCAATCATCTCTCAGATTCAGGTGGCAACATTACAGCCATCAAGAGACATGGAAGCTGGAAATCCAGCACTGTAGCTGAAGGCTGCATAGAGGAGTCGATAGAGAACACCTCGAATAAAATTTTTCGAACCGCCTCAAAGTGGCGCTCTACGACAATTTATAAAACTAGAGCAGCCAACAGTTGAAGGAAGAATGTAGCATACTGCTGCAAAAGAGGATTCTGCCTCAAAAGAAGTCGTTGCTACGAACCACAAGCAAATGCTGGCTTCTGCTATTAACATTCAGAAGGCTGCTAGCTGCTCATTTTATGTGCATACTGTTAATAAAAAATAATTAGGCGGCATTTCCGCACTTGATCTGCAATCGCGTGTGCAAAAGGGGCATTTTCCATACTTGCTATAGGTAAACTACTATTCCAAACCTTGAAGGAAAAAGATTGGTAGGTTATATTCAAAATGTAGGCAAAATGCAATATGGCTCAACAAAGAAATATGCCAGGCAAATTGCTCATAAACTCGCAAAAGCTAATACCAAAACATATCCTAGAACTTGGGATGAGGAAGAGAAAGCTAGAAAGGAATTGATGCTTGGTTTTCTTAAGAGATATTCCAAAATGCATTCATTTAGGAAGCCCTAAGCGACGAGTCTAAACCGAGCCGCAAGTTTTAGTCGTTACATCATCGAATGCTTCCTCAAAACTGTGGTCCCATACTTTCTGAGAAATTATGGAACAAAATAGGGTATAGCCTGAAAAATGAAAAATACTTGCTCCAGGCAAATTGGTAGTACAGCATCAGCAGAAAGTGAGGTCCTCTTGTTACTATATATGATTGCAGCTGTAAATGCCGTCCAAAATTCATTGCTGCTCATTCTCCTCTTCCCAAGAGCCCACTTTAAGGATAAGATGCCGTTTGGTGGTCCTAGAAGGTGCATCGGAGCTTCCAATGTAACAGGCTGGAGGGTGGTCAAACGAACAAACTTTTTTAAAGCTCTCAGATCATTTTCTTGGAAAGACATAATATTTTACTCACAGACAAGCATAAAACACACTCTAAGTTGACGCTCTTGAAAAAGCCTCAGCTGCCGGTATAGTTATAATAACATTTCCTCTACACATTTCGCATAATCTCTCAATTTTTCAATTTATTCTGTTCTCAAGGTTGTAGAGGCATGGCTTTACAACTACAAAGGGAATACTGTTGACATTTATGCTGTTGCAGAGTTTTTGGGTGTAGCTTATTCTAGGGCATTTACGCCAAAAAATATTCTTTCCGGTTTTCGTAAACCAGGGATTTCTTCATTAGATCCACAAATCTTGATAAGAAGATACTTTTTTGAGCACCTGCGTAACCGATCGTGATGTTGAACAGCAGCCTTCAAGTGATCTGTAGAAACAGCAGTAGAGGAAACAGGTAAACATTCAGCTTCGGCTTCAACAAATTTAAACGAATCAATTCCAGGACCGTCTACTAGCTCTCATTTGAACGAAACAATTCCAAGCACTGATGCTCACTCTACTTTAAATAAAACATTTCCTCCCACTTTCGATGTTCAGTGTTATATTTGGTTACTTGTAAGCCGAAACGAACATTTACCAAACCTGAACAGGTACAGCCATATCCGAAGGCAGAGGTAAGGAAAAAATCAGCCAAAGGGAGGAAAGCCGACAGTAGATAACCTGAGGGATCTTGTGACACTTTTGCTCGATGGCATGTGTCCATCAGCCTCGGTCCAAAGATTGGGCGTCGCCCAATGAAAAGGTGACAAAAATTCTGCAAGAAGTATTGCTTGTGGCTGAAAATTATGCGACAATGCCCAGAGGCTGCTGAAAGAACGGTCAAAAGGGCACTAAGAAGTGTGTTTCAGGTGCCAGAAAGTCTTTAAGTGAGACTTCAACGAGCGCATACGATACAAGCCTAAATGATATGATATTTTCTGCCGAAGAAGTGATCGACAATGACCAGAGGCTGCTAAAAGGACCTTGAACGTCGCGTTGCCAAAAGGACCTAACCGTTATACAGGGTAGTTAATTATCCGGTCCAGCCTAAGTTAATGCACTTTTGTCACTCCTGAACACCACGTGACTTACTCCATATACCCCATATCCAATATGGCCGTCATCATGTCAAAGGGGCCTAAGCGTTCCTAAGGGTAGTTTTAGGAGTGAATTTTTAAGGGTGAGCTTTTAGGGGTAGTTTTTGGTAGGGAAAAATAAATTATTAAAGACTTTTTGTCTTAATGCCTTTTTGACACCAACCACGCTCACCTTTCCCCGACGATGACGACGACGGATCTGAATAAAATCCAAATTAAAATAATAAAAGTTTTTTGTTGCGGCAGTAGTCATTAGCATCAGGAATCGAACCTGAAACTATTAGAATGGAGAGCCGAGGCGGAGCGTATCCCACTAGGCTACCAGAGCCTTGATTAAATTTGATTTGAAAATGATAGCCTAACGTCATCAGCATGTGCGGACGCGCATGAAACAAACAAGCGTGATGGGTCAAAGTTGATAATAGAGTTCAAATAGTCACTGATATGCTGAGAAAAGGGCCGAAAAGAAACTAGCAGCTATAAGAAAAAATAAGAGGCAGCAAAGAATTTTCTTTCTAAATCAATGTCAGACATTAAAAGGAAATCTTCCAGGGCGATAGAAAACCCTACAAAGGTATGAATCACCGTTTAAAAGTGAAAATAAAATTCCTAATCTTGCCTCGACTGATGAAGAATGTTTTTCACAAACTCAAAAGAAGCTGATTATAATGGAGAAAAGTGGAGCAGATACAGGAATTGTGGTCGTTGGACCCATTATCTGTGCGCTGGTGTAGAAGGTAACGCCTGGAAGACTTACATTGGCGACTCTTGCACTTGCAGAGTGGATGCAGAGCAAATGAAAAAATCAGCTAGAGGCAGGAAGGCAGGAAAGACGATGATAGCGCTGGTGTAGAAAGCAACTGGAAGACTTACATTTGCGACTTTTGCACTTGAGCACAATTTTTTTGTATTTTAATATCTTGCTTTATTTCACACGATACCTGGTTCATGGCACATAAGATATTGTATCATGGGCCACTATTCAGAATACTATGTCTTTTTGATGTGTAAACATCTTACGCGGTGGTATGAAGGTAAATCTCGGCAAATGGGACGGAAATCATATCCAGTTTAGACCCCGGCCCGTTCAACAATCAAATTTTGTCAAAGAAAGATAGCAAGTTCGGGCAGATGACGTGGAAGAGACAAAGATAAAAGATAGGGTTTGAATTGTGGACGGCCCGGCTCCTCAATATATTATTATATTATATTCGCAGTGTATTTGGATCCATAGATTTATCATCATTAAATTTTCTACAGATATTTTTAAGAGTATAGTAAAGGACATAGGACACTTTTAGCTTTTACCCGCGGTTTCGCTCGCGTTTATTTTTACGGTTAGTTTTAATCCTATTTTCTACGCGTAAACTACTTAACTGATCATCATGAAATTTTGTAGAGATATTTTTAAAATATAGTAAAGGACATAGGATACTTTTAGCTTTCACCCGCGGCTTCGCTCGCGAAGATTTTTACGGTTAGTTTTAATCCTATTTTTTATTTTCTTGAGGTTATATTTGGAAAGTTTTTTTTCTTGATTTTGGACATACCTTGGGTTAGTTTTGGTTAGTTTTTGTTCATTGCGCCCCTGTAGCGAGCGAAGCGAGCGGATGGCTATGCGTGAAGTGTAATATTAGACATTCTAATGCAAACGTTACAAAAGTAAACATTAAACAACGCACGTCAGGCGGGAATGTGTTTTACAGGCTGTCTGTAACCGTTAGTTTGGGTTAGTTAGTGTAAAACGTGTTCTTTCTAACGCCAGAATATAGGCAACCAATTCCAAATAAGTGGTTGCCTATATTCAAGTGTCACGCGGCCTAAGGTGGCATTAGATTTTCATGTCCATGATGTCAATATTAGGGTAGCGGGAGGTACTGCTCCATGATCCTGATGAAGAACAGACCTCCTCAGGAGTGGCGACCCTGCCCTTGCAAGCCCTTAAATCCCTCCGACATCCGTTCCTGGAGATATTAAGCCCTACACCCTCTATCCTATTCAAACCAGTTATCCCTTCCCACATCCCAACCCCTAGAGGAAAGCCAGGGAATGACTACCTCTAGTAACTTCCCAAGAGAATCTCATGGATCGTATCATAGATAATAAAATCTGGAGTTTAAACATTCCCCTGATCGGATCTCCGGGCGGGAAAGCTATGAGAAGATCTAACGTCGCAAAGATACAAACATTGACAACAAAGTTATCACTACGCAAGATCATATCAATTGCCGCTTGGAATGTCCAGGGTCTCGTTTCACACCCTGGTAAATTAGATATTATTGAACGGGAAACATCAAATATCACAATAGTTGGTCTGTCCGAAACGCATTGGGCAGGTCAAGGACATTTTAACACCAAAAATGGTACCACCATATATATTTCTCTGGCCACCAAACAGATTCAATACATGGAGTGGTGATAGTCATTAATAAGCAACTACAATCAAGTGTACTGGGCTACAACCCTATTAACTCAAGAATAATCACGATAAAGCTCAATGCTAAACCGTGCAACTTAAATATAGTCCAGGTTTACGCGCCAACTGCATCCCACAGTGAGGAGGAAATTTATGAATTCTACCACCAATTAGAAAGAACTATTAGGGAAATACCCAGCAAAGAAGTAACATGTATACAAGGCGATTTTAACGCTAAAATTGGGCAAACGCAAGAAGATGAACAAATAAGGCAATTGATCGGAAGTTACGGATTGGGCAAGAGGAATCATTTTGGTCAAAAGCTCGTAGAGTTCTGCATAGAAAAAATAGCCTACACCCAAGACGCCGATACACGTGGATATCTGCAGGAGGACAATACAAGAATCAAATTGACTTTTTCCTCATAAACGCTAGATGGAAATCAAGCGTCAATAACGTGAAAACTCTCCCTGGAAAAGAATGTGGAAGTGACCACAAACTCCTGCTAGCTAAAGTCAGAATTCATATAAAAACAAAGAAAATAGAAAAAATAACTCCTTCCTTAGAACCAGGAAACATGGAACAATTCAAACAAAAATTGGAGCAAAACCTAAACAACAGATTGGGATACCTCAAGACAGTCAAATCCACAAGAAGTGTGGCTAAGCCTTTAAACAACTCTATTAACCGCCAAAGAACAAGTGATACAACAAAGCAAGAGGAAAGGAAAGAACAAAAAATGGATGACCGACGAAACTTGGAGTGTAATAGAAGAAAGGAAGTATCTAAGACAAGCAGGCACAAATACACAAGAACGAAGAACCGAATATAGGAGACTATGTAGAGAAATACAACGGCTGTGTAGACGGGATAAAAATCACCACATAGAACAAAATATGCCAAGAGATCGAAAGCAGAGGTAACACCAACGAAACCCGAGACCTCTTCCGACACATTAAAAAAATTACAAGATAATTTAAACCAAAAACGTGGAAGATAGAGGACAAAGAGGGGAAAGTCATCAAGACGACGTAGTGGAGGTGTTGCGGAAATACTGCGAAGACTTATACTCACATGAAACAAACAATCAAGAATTAATACACATCCCTTCCATCAGGGAAATTGAACAAGAACCGGATATACTAAAAGCAGAAGTAGAGCAAGCCATCCGTTGCTTAAAAAACAATAAGAGTACAGGTGTAGATAATGTGAGCGCAGAAATGCTAAGACAGCTTCCTCCAAGCGGTGTTAATCTATTATGGAAGACTTGCAATAGGATCTGGCAAACTGGACAGTGGCCGAGCGACTGGATTTCATCCACTTTCATTCCTCTGCATAAAAAAGGGTAAAGTCAAAAATGTAGCAACTACAGAACCATCGCACTGATATCCCATCCAAGTAAAGTTATGCTTAGAATCCTACTAAACTGACTAAAGAATTTCTTAGAGTGGCAAATCCCAGAAGAACAAGCCGGATTCGTAACCGGAAAAGGCACCAGAGAAAAGATTATGAACGTACGACAGATCATCGAGAAGGCAAGACAGTTCGGGACCTCTACGTTTCTATGTTTCCTTAATTACAGTAAAACCTTTGACTGCGTGGAATAGTCTCAACTCTGGAATGTGTTACTAGACATGGGAACCCCCTTACACCTTGTCATACTATTGAGACAGTTATATGACAATAGCATCGGAATAGTCAAAGTCGATGGCAGGATCTCTAAAACCTTTAACTTACAACGCGTCGTTCGTCAAGGATGCCTCTTGTCGCCCTTGCTATTTAACATATATGGTGAATACATAGTTAGGAAAGCCCTGGAGGGCTGGGAAGGCGGTATAGTTATCAGCGGCAAGACAATAAATAACCTCCGCTACGCGGATGACACCACCCTTATCGCGAAAGAGGAATAACAGAGTTGATTGAAAGGGTCGAGCAAGAGAGTTTACGATTCGGTTTAAAACTCAACCGACAAAAACAAAACTTATGGCAATAGATCGTATCAAAAAACTAGCAGCCGCACCTAACATTCATGATGTAGAAAATGTGAGTGAAATAGTCTATCTGGGTGCTCATATAAATAATGAAGGCAACTCACCAACGGATATAAAAAGAAGAACCGCGCTTGCCAAATCGGCTATGACTAAACTAACAAAAACTTGGAAAGATAACCACATTACGAAGGCAACAAAATGCAAGTTAGTTAGAACACTTGTATTTCCCATTGCCATATACGGAGCGGAAGCTTGTACCTTGAGGGCCGCTGACATCAAAAAGCTGGATGCCTTCGAGATATGGGGGTGGCAAAGACTCCTGCGGATCCCTTGAACAGCACGTAGAACCAATGCTTCCATACCGGAAGAATTGGGAATTCAGGAAAGGCTGTCAAGTGTAATAAAGCGGCAAATCCTGAAATACTTTGGACACGTCACTAGAAGGAAGGACGACAATCTGGAAAAACTGGTTCCGCAGGGGAAGCTGGAGGGGAAGCGACCTCGAGGACGCTCCCCAAGACGATGGATCGACGAAGTTAAGGAATTCACCGGTGCTCCGTTTCAAGAAAACATCAGGAATGCCTCAGATAAGGATAAATGGAGGAAGTTGCCCAAACCACAACTTAAATGGCAACCATGAGATCACGACACTTCAGCCATGAAGTATAGGACTGGAGAGAGAGATCTTCAAGTGTCACGCATTAGATTTTCATGTGGATGACGTCAATATAGGATATGTTTACACATCAGTGTCTCGAGTACTCAATTTTGTTTTGAAAATCCGTGTAATTTAAATCTATGGACTGTTTCTAAAATAACCATATTAAAAATGCATCGTAGTATTGATTAAGTTCAAAACAACTCCAATTAGGGAATTCAGTTCAGAGTTACAACGATAAATTAAAATATGGCCCAAGGTACAACACCCTCCCCTACATATTTATTTCGGGTAAATTATTATATACATAATACAATATCAACACATGAAATGACTCTCTGATAAGTTTTTACAGTTGCATATTTAGGATATTTAAATCAAAATTGTACTGTAGAGGGCTCACAAAAAATTGCTTTAAAAATGTCATTTTTGCACTAAACTTTCTTACAATAATTGAAAAGCTCCATAACAGGACCTCTGTAAAAGCTCTGTAAAAGGTGGCAAGATTGTGGCATTATTTTATTAGATCTATTATAGAATAGCTTTATCAGTATTTTCCATATAATGTTAAGCATTTTTTAGATAGTTGAAAATACTTATAAAACAGTACGCTTAGTACGGTGGCTTTATGAGAGTGTGTCCTATATTATATTAATGCTATGCATAGATAGGGGAAAGTCGAGTTGTATCGGACAGATGGTCGTTATCGGACAGAATCATATACTCAAGATTCTACAGTTGGCGCCCATATATATTCACGGAAAATGTATAAGGCAGCATCTACAAGAGTGCGGAGGTGCATGATAGTTGTTTTTTTCTACAATATGCCCGAATTTAGTAGCACAAATATCATGGCCAGTGGGATGAAGCTCACATGAAAGCTGCAAGCCAAGACGTACTATAAGTAACATCCTCTCAATTATGGTGGTTGTCCCCAAAGTTCCATTGGGGCGTGGGGTCAGAATTACAAAAATTAGAGCCAAACAATCAAATTTGCTCCAGATTTAGAAAGACAGCGAAAGTGACATTTTGAGTTCAGTGCCTTATAAGAACGACCTTAAAGAAAAAGTTGTGCAAAGGGAAAAGAATAATAATAAAAATAGTGACAAAAACACTGAAATCCATACTGCGACAGAGTATATTACGTGTGAGGAAGATTTTGAAGAGGGTTGGATCCAATGCTGTAAAGATTACCGTGGGGCTGATAAAAAGCAGATCTATATTACGCCTCTGATAGCTGACAGATACTATCCGACATTTCAAAAAAAATAAAGAACGTACCATTTATTTTGGAGTTTTGTTACTTGCTTGACTTTAATATGCATTTGGATTCTTGAAAATTTAAAAATAGAAAGTAAGAATGTATTTACTCAAGTTAGGTACATTTTTAGTCCGATACAACCCGATTCTCCCCTAGTTGAAAATTATTGTTTTAATAGTACAGTGTAACCAGCCAGTATAATATTTGAGAATACTTGATAAATACGTAGACAAATCAATAAGCAAATGAATCAATGAATGAATAAATAAATAAATAATTATACTTGATGATTTTAGGCTTGGTGTAACAAACTATCTCGACAAGAAAAAAACTTCTGGAGACTTCACGCCGACGAGGATAATTACATCGAATACAACGAGAGTGACGAATATACCGAGAGATTTGGATATTTTACGTTGCCCATTCCAATTTATTTATAGTTTGAGGCATTTTATATATTATAATATTTTATAAGAGATAAAAACTATTTTTATTAAAGGCAGAAATGATTTCAGCAAATCAAAGCTCATGATTTTCTTTCAAATGCGTTGGCTTGCACAGGACAGTAGCGAAATCAAAACCATGCACCATCGAACAATGAAAGCTAAACGAAAAAATAATATAAACAAAACGAAATCTAGCGGCAGCAGTAGCAAGCGCGAGGACCCCCATAGAAATAATAAAAGCCAATTATGCAAATGGCGAAACGAAACGTCAAAATTAGCGAAGGACAATGCCACCGAGGCAGAGCCACCCAAAGGGGCTCCGCTTGCGGTTAAGCGATTTTCGGTGTTTCGATCAAGAATGTATTGTGTCCCCAATTTGCTCTTTTGGACCGCTTTTTAATCTCATACTTTGTACTCGATGGTTTAATGAATTTCGGTGTTTAATTCGGAGTCGGTCTCAATTGGGATTTGCGTTTATTAAGAGTGGAAAGTCTGGACATTTCAAGAGTCGTCGTTAATCATAGGCGTAGTCAGAAGGGATCTTGGGCGTGTTAAGCACCCCCCAAAAAAAACTAACCCATTGTTATTTATACTTTAACATCATATGTTATTAAAAATTCAAAAATATCCCTGCAAATTGTGTTTTTTTTTAGAATAGAACACCCTCATGTAGCATGTAAAAATAAAATGGTATAGGTATAGCCAGTAAATATATGCAGGTGTAAATGATTAAATTACTGCTATGAGCTTTACAGCCAAATACAGTAAAAATTAACTCAATCAGCTATTCGAACACTAGATAAATGAATTCTTAAACTAACTAAAGATAAAATTAACCATCTCTTTTAAAGGTAAGCTCGATCAATAAATGAAGCGAGAATTAACCAGAATATAAACGGATAGACAATTCATAAATTAAAATGATATATAATGATAAGCTATATACGGTAATTAAGGCAAATGACCGACAGTCGCCTAACTAAATAATTATTAATTAACATGATATATCACGGTAAAAAACATACGATAATTAAGACGAATGACCTACAATCATTTGATTATATATTCATGAATTAAAATGATATATAACGATAAGCTATATACGGTAATTAAGGCAAATGGCCGACAGTTGCCTAGCTACAAATCCATTAATCAAAAGGATATATAACGGTAAGAAATATACGGTAATAAAATCGATTTTACTTGATTCTGGTTGAGTTGTAGTTGTAGCTTCTTGCGTAGTACGTCTCCATCATGGTTGCGTCACCCTGACAAAAAAGGCCTCGGTACGGCTAACAATGACGGCGCGAATTCTATCTCATAGAAGCAATTCAGTCCCACAGAAGGACCCCTTAAAAAGGGGTCATCACACTAGTTCATCAGCAACGTTCATAGACGATATGGCCTATACTTTTAGAAAGTAGGTATACATTCTACTTACTTTAATAAGAATGTCAAATGAAGTTTTATTGAATAACATCCTTGACCAGTTGGACAGTATTCATAAATGCTTCTAAATAGAAATGGGGGATTATCAAAAGCAAATTCAATCGGCGACAACAAATATTCATAGATGTCACGGCTTTAGCTTACAAAATGAAAAAACTCTCTGCTATATAGTCAACTAAAATGTGTATCATGCATCCCTCAAATACCTAGTAAAGAACCATTCCCGGAAATAATTCAACATTTAAGTAGTGAACCAGTAAACTCTATTAACAAACCATTATATAGTTCCGTAACTCAGGTAGGAAATACAGAATGGAAGGCACCACCTCAACAACAGAGAAGACATGAAACAATAATTAAAATGAAAGGCCAGACTGACTCCAAAGTAGTTTTACAGGAAGTTAAAAAAGTGTATGTAAAGGTAATCTAGGTGGCGCATTTAAAAATATAAAGCATACTCGCAATGGTGGTATAATAATAGTGTCAAAATGAAGCATACCAACAGAAACTTAGAGATGACCTGGTTGATAAAAATTTTGACATAAGAATCACACAAAACACAGACCACGCAAAAGCTAAATATGGTTACAAATAATAATAACAATATTTTGGATCTGGTATTATCATGCATGACATGTAATGTCAGTAGATGTAAATTTAGCATAGTTAATGAAGATCTGCACCATCCTACCCTTGCTATCGAGGTAAAACTGATAGATCTAAAGTGTAAAGACTTAGTAACCAATAGTATATCAAAATTCAATTTTAGAAAGGCTGATCACCATGCTATGTATCAGATGTTTCAGGTTGAACACTTCTATACTAGAGTGTATTATATATTTGAGGCGTGTGTATCAAAATATAAAAGCAGTCAATATCCAGTGAGGTTTAATAGGGATATTATAAAAAAATTAAGAAAAACAGAACAACTCATCAGACGAAAAAGTCGGGAAACTAGAGATGAAAATTTAAATAATCAATTTAGGAATAAACTAAAACAGGATATTAATATCGCATATAAACAATACCTAAATAAAATACAGCAGGATATTGGGAATGACTCTAGATCGTTCTGGCAATATGTGAGGAACAAGCAAGGCTCTAATCCCATTCCACGTGGCATGCAACTAAATAACAATGAGTACATTTGTGGTGGAGACATTGCAAATGCTTTTGCTTTGCATTTTAGCTCGGTTTATGAGAAAGATCCTTACACTCTTCAGATCTTGGAACGTTGTGGGTCCTATCAAGTTATCAGCTTTGACAGTGTAAGTTGCGATGAAGTTTGTGAGGCTGTCAAAAAGCTTAAGGTAAATAGAGCTATTGGGCCAGACAATAACCTGCTTATGTTGTCAAGAGACTAATAGGTTTTTTGATGAACCTTTAAGGATTTTATTTAATAAATCATTAAACACATCTACATTCCCCGACTTGTGGAAAGAAGTTAAAATATGTCCGGTTTTTAAAAAAGGTGATAAATCTGATATTAAAAATTATAGACCCATAGCTATTTTATCAGTTCCAGCTAAAGTGTTCGAGTGAATAATTTATAAACATCTTTATAGTTCTCTACACAGAAGGGTATCTAAGTTTCAACACGGCTTTATGAACAAGATATCAACTGTTACAAATCTGACTAATATTACCCAATATATATCTGAATCTCTAAACAATGAATCACAAGTAGACGTAGTCTATACAGACTTTGCAAGGGCATTTGACAAGGTATCACACAATATTATTTTAAACAAGCTTTATAATGAGTTTGGACTGCACTCAAGGCTGGTAATGTTTTTTCAATCGTATTTGCATGGCCGAAAGCAACGTGTTGTGGTGAGGGGATATTCCTCAGACAACTTTGAGGCTTACTCTGGTGTCCCATAGGGCCCTAATCTGGGTCCCTTGCTTATTGTGTTGTTTATTAATAGTTTAAGATTATAGTGTCCTAATGTTTGCTGATGACTTAAAACTATATTCGGTTATCAAAAGTAGCCGTGACTGTCAGATACTTCAAGATAACTTGGACCGACTTGTGGAGTGGTCTACCAGTAATAGACTTAATTTCAATATTGATAAGTGTTATATACTCACATTCACCAGAAAGAAAAGTATAATACCATTCAATTATCATATGAATACAAATTTACTAACGCGAGTGGAGGAAATGAGGGATCTTGGAGTCTTGTTTGACCCCCAGCGAGTACATTTCGGGACCATATTGTCACATATACGCTCCTACCGCTTGTTGCCTATGGACCTGACTTCGTTGCAGTAGTTGCGCTGTGCTCTTTCAGAAGACGGAGCTCAGATATAGGTAGTTGGGAGAGATGGATAGAAACACTCGGTGTAAAAAAGGCTTGGTTTATTAACTTCAGGATGAGTATGGAAGGTTGTAAGTATTACCAAAATATTCGGGAATGCATATCTCGTACGTCCCCTGGGATATTCCTCGCGAAAATGTTAACCACGAACAGCAGCGAAAGAGAGGGAGAGCTAGCCTGAAGGGCTGTGACAATTAGACTGACGGGCGGATAGATAATTTGATATGGCTGAATATTTAGTTACGTAGTTTACTTTTTATTTGTAGTTAATTTAAACAGAACTTTGCCTTATGGCATTATTAATTTTCACTGATTCACTTTTAAGGCGTGCCTGATCAGAGGGGCTTTTCCCTTTCGGTAGTTCGCACTGATA
>MU183882.1:143420-155651 GCA_016904865.1 Pissodes strobi | reverse complement strand
TGAGAGCTTTGATCTGCCAGAGGGGCTTTTCCCTTTCGGTAGTTCGCACTGGAGATCAAAGTCTATCGGTATGGGCTGCTGCACAGCTTTTTATACCAAACTTTGACCTCTAATTCGAGTATTGTTTTGTATTGTCAACAAGGTTAATCATAACAGTTTATACTTTAATTAACAACAATTTATAATTGCGATTCAAGGTTAAGTTCAAACTTTCCACTGTATGATTTTATGTTAGTTGACAATATATCGGGCATTTCGAACAAGGCATTTATTGTTAGAAATTGTAGGAATTTTGTAATTGTACAATGCATTAGACAGCTCTATACTTCATATGTCAGGAGCATGCTGCTGTTGTTTGGAGCCCCTGCTATGCGAATCACAAGCACAGCATTGAGAGAATGCAACATAAGTTTTTAAGGTATCTATCCTATAAGGAAACAAGAATTTATGATTTCAATATTTCCAAGACTGAACTTATGTAGAAGTATAATTTGCCCAACTTGGAAAAACGTATAGAAATATTTCCTCTCTTATATTTTTGTACAAGCTTTTACATGATAATATCGATGATGCTGCAATACTATCAAAAATTAAGTTTTATATACCATCATATAGAACAAGAAATTCCTTAACTTTTTACTTGGAGTCTGCCAATACGAATAACTTTCTGTATGCACCCCTCAATGTCATGTGCAGATTCTACTTATGAGAACAAGACAAAATGTGATATATTTCGTGTAAGTCTGAAACAGTTTAAATCTACTATTTTGTAGATATTTTATGTGTTGTTCTTTCTTTTTTCAAAAAAAAATTCAAAATTTTATTCAGTAATTGCAAAAGCAGCCATAAAATGGATATACACGTCAATAAATCCTAAAACTAAACTAAACAAAAAAAACTAAGAAAAAAAAAAGAAATAAACACAGATGAAAGATAACATGACAAAAAAATGCGTATAAGCAGAAAACAAAGATCCTACTTAGTTAGACATCTCGTCGCTTAGAAATTCAGAGATTGAGTAGTAACCTTTCCCCACTAAAATCTTTTTGACTTTTTTCTTAAATAGATTTGTCGTTGTTTTTGTTTGTGTATACATAAATTGTTTGTAATTGTCTCTTTAAATTAATTTAAGCTTCCTACTCTGTAATAGGGTTCTACTGAATCGGCTGAGTTTGTATTAAATAAATAAATAAAGTTGCTTAATTTAGCAATGACACAATCAAGCGGTAGTTAGACCAGGGGGGGTCAACAATAGCGATGATAAATTCCGATACAGACAACTGCCTGCTCGCCTTGAGCGTTCAGGCGAAACAGACAATCGATTCTCTCAAAAAATAATATATACCACATCTGTCAAGTGGCGCTCCAAACGGATGTACCTATCGAGTCAAAATTTGACATTTTTAAGAATATTTTTGAATTTTTAATAAGAAATGCTAACGGTTTAGAAAAAATATGAAACTTTTGTGTTTGCCATTTTTCGCAATCTTTCAAAATAAACCCTGTAGGTGGAGTGCAAAATATAGGGAAAACCCTGTACCTACATGCATTTGCATACAGTTGGTTGAAAGGACTTACCTATTACCTAATTATGGCGGAACAAGAAAATTTTATTTCCACCAGTGGCGTTCGTCGCTATAATTATTGCAATATTTTTGTGAAAAACATATTAGGCAATTTTTAAACAGATAGATAATGCCATATTCTTGTTTGGCATAGTCGAAAAATTTCTATGCCAAATTTTAAAAGCAATAGCAAAAAGGGTGTTACTTCATAAAATAATAATAAAAAAAAATTTTCATAGCAATTTAAAATCCCTTATTCAATAATTATAATTAGCATTATTTTCACATAACTTGCTTACTTGGCATAAATAATTCCATTCCATTATTATGATGTATGCTATTGCCTTAAAAGATATAGGGGGGTTTTCGATTATGCCAAACATGAATATGGCATTATCTATCTGTTTAAAAATTACCTAATATAATATTCTGAAAAAAAAAATCCCTTTTTATATTATAGCGCAGAACGCCACCGATGGAAATTATATTTTTTTGTCGCATCATAATCACCTGATAGATTGGTACCTACCTTTCATCAAAATCGTACTATAGGTACACCGTACTATTAACGGAGCTATAATATGGGAGTCATGAAAACTACATTTTTTACATTAATATTTCAGGCATTCGAATGCTGGTATAAATTCAAGTATATTTAGAAAGTTGCGGACTGTGTTTCAAATTTTTCTCCGTGTACCATGTAGTTCACGTGTATTATTAATGGAGTAATCTAGAGCGTTGCCAACCAAATTTGCGAAAAATTCCCTGTACGCTATTTAATATATCCTTAGATTGATACTTTTTTGCCTAGATCTAGATGCTCCAAAAAGTTAGTCGGAAAGGTTACTAACAAAAAGAAATGATAATTACACTAATAAAGGAAATAAAAGCGAATTTTGGAATATAACGTAATATATTTTTGTCATATTAAAAATTAAAATAGGCGTAATTTCATTCAAATATTTCTCTTTATTCTCTCCCCTCGATATTTCGATTAATAAACACTGATTTTGATTAGTGTAATGTGAATTTGTGGGTAGGTTATACTGGATATATGCATATACAGGGTTTCCTCATTTATTTTGCGGGATATTTGGAAGGATAGAGGAATTTCTAGAAATTCTTATTAAAAATTCAAAGACTAAATAGGTACTTTTGAAACAAGGAAACGAAAGTCTTTTATACTATAGTTGCAAATATACACATGGTGTTCGATTTAAATAAAAAATAAATGGGTCTTAATTTTTATTTTGCCATATTCGTTTATGTAAGTATTATTCGCTTAAACCGTTCATATTATATGTAGAACGAATTTTGAGTATTTTGCCACTTATGAGTCCCGCGTTTACAGGTTTCGATCGTCCTTCCAGAAAAATCATAGAAATGGACTAAATTCGTTATAATTTAAGGTTATCTCACCCCTATATCAAGCACAATCATCGTCTATTTGTCTAACAAAACGATCGTTCAATTAATAAAAAAGTAAAAAGTTTACTCATTTAATAAGACTTGATGATATCCTACGAAGTTCCCCTCATATATTATTTAAATGGAAAATTATTGTGTATACTCTAGAAGTATCGTGCTGGGCTTATATTGAACCTGTAATTTCCCTTTAGCATAATTGCTGGAATTTTATTGTTTCGTCGAGCTTCTAGCAGTTAGCGAAGCTCTAATTTTCTATGAATTTAATAATCAATTTTCGATAAAAGGGCAGTCGCTCGTTTTAATCAATTATTCACCAAGCGACGATTTTATGTATATTTTATTTTTTGATTGTTAAAAAGGTAATCAGTTGTTTGACGACAACATTAAGCTAAACGTAAATAAATATATAATGAAAACAAATTGAACTGTTGACAATTATTATTGATAAGTAAATAGTAAATATACTTGATAAGTATTACTGTTTTAATCATCAATGTTTTCTGAACAAGAAAGCTTCAGGTGTAATTTTTGTCGTTGGAGTGGAGTAGAGGGGGAAAGTTAAAAATGCTCATAACTCCGGTTTGGCTTAACTGAATTTAGTGAACTTGGACTTGTTTAAAAGAGCCCTTTTAAGCCTCATTTTCAGTTGTATAAACTATGGCAGCAAACATTTTTACAAACACCGCTAGAGGGCGCTAAGTTAAAAGCTGACATATTTTCCATTTGAGCGTGTATAGATTTGCATATCAAGTAAGCTTTGGAAACAAAAAATGTGGAAATGTCAAAAATCAACAATTTTCACGTCAGAATATTATTTTTCCTACAGCCGCGCGCAAAATAACTAATTACTAAATTCAAATGAAATCGCTAAATCGACGAGGGCCGCGGATCTTTATTTTACTGTCTAGAGCGTAAAAGAAAATGTTCACTATTTCCGTCGAATGTGCTATGAATAGTCATGGCAACCGAAAATAAATAAATGACAGTCGTGCGTTTGTTAAAGTTGTTGCTGGCACTCCTGTTCTAAATATACTCGAATACAATATGTTAAAATTGACAGCCATTTGAACATTTCAGAATAACTATAGAGAAAAATGTGCATTTAATTTTTTAAAATGAGGCTGTAGAAAAAGTTCTGTGTGTTTTTCGAGCGCAAAGTAAGATTGCCGTTTTCGAAAGAATACCGCACTCCGTTACGCGTCGCGCGGTAACATTCTTTCTCAAGCGGCAATCCGTTATTTACGCTCTAAAAACACAAATAACTATTGCCGTATTCGCAGTATTAGTGTATTGTGTTTTTTTTATTCCTAGTCAGACTACACTATTTCGAATATTGAAAGAACACAAGTATGTAATTATTATTAGTTTATGGTATGGTAGGTAGAGGGGTCTCTCGGCAAGATTTGCCCTTCAACACGTCGGCGTCGACCACAATTGATCTTTTGTGTATACCCTTCTATTTTACACGAAAATTCCTATCTCCTTCGAGAATCTCAGAATATTTCTAGGGTTGAGCTTTTGTAGATCCCCCAGTGCCATAAGGACATTTTCGAGATGCCTCAACTTTTGACGAGCCAGTGCCTGACATTCGCAGAGTGAGTGCTCTGACGTTTCAGCAATAGTTTGGCAGAATCTGCATTGTTCGTCAGTCCCCATTTTCTTGAGGTGGTACCTCCAGGGGCCATGTCCAGTGAGAAGGTCTACGACCAGTTTTATCTCATTTTTTTGTAGCTTGAGAAGCTTTTTTTGTGTAGTTAGGCGAGTGCCCAGGTGCATTGGCCCAGTGTGTCTCTTTACGCCTTTTTTCCCAATTTCTGACTTTATTTATTACGTGTCTTCTAGTCTAGTTATGTCACAGAATGGTTCAGGCCCCCATTTATTACTTTAGATTATATCCATATAATATTTAGGGTTGATCCATATCATATTGTGGTGCATCGTCGCTGCCTACGCACAGAAGGTTAGACTACTGTCATTGCTTGATAAATATGATAGCGGAAGACGAAAACCGCTTATCCGGAATTCTGTGGACGGATGAAGCAACAATAGCAGCGGCGTATAAAGAAAAAAGCTTGGGGTGGGACAAGTCTTGAAAATAAAAACAAGGATTTCCCATGTTACCAATATTTAATTTAACTTAATCACAAAATTAAAACAACCAATAAAATATTTATATGTAATCGGCGTTTAACTTTAGCTAGTTTATCCAATACCTCATCGGAAGATATAGATATACCAATATTTCAGTATGAATATTGAGAAGGGCAAGACCATCAAGGCGGGTAGTGCCTGTGGTATTACGTAGGTTGTAGTAGAAGCAACACGGTCAGTAGGTATAAGAACTTATTGGTCTCGGACGTTTTGGAGGTCTCGATTTCTTCTCGACCTCCAAACACATTCTCAACTAGTAAGGAACACTTACTGAACTTAATATTTAATGATCTATACAATAGGTAAAAATCATGCAGCTGAACATTAGGTTTTCCATATATTTATAAAATTGATTAAAAAATCGACCTAATAGAAAGTTCTGTATCGTTAAATCTGTTACATTTCTAGGTTTTATTTATATTTTTGCTAATATGTGCGACTTAAAAAGAGATATCCAATTCCGCTTTGCAGCAGATTTTTAGGTTTTTTTTCTCTATCTAGCTATGTAAGAAGATATACTTATATCGTTGTATTTAAATATGTCAGTTTTTAGCTTAGCACCCTCTAGCAGCGTATGTAAAATGTTTGCTGCCATACTGTATACAGCTGAAAATGAGGATTAAAAAGCTCTTTTGAAAGAATCCAAGTTCACTAAATTCGGTTAAGCCAAATCGGAGTTATGAGCATTTTTCCAAATTAAAGTTTAATCTTCCCCCACCGCTTTATTTCAAAACCGACAAAAATTACACTTTGCTTTTTTGTTCAGAAAACATTGAAGATTAAAGCAGTTATACTTATCAAGTATATTTGCTTTGTATTTTTTTGAGAGCTATATTTTTATGTTATATGACGTAATCCCAGCGGCCATCCTACAAACTTGAAAATAATTTCCAGCAATTTCTCCTGGCCATTTTCCTTAAGAACCAAATTTTTCCAAAGCTGTACTATTACTATTATTAGTTTCTGAGATATAGCCGGCTACTTCTTTAGTGGAACACCCGGTACAAGTCGCGAATATCGAAAAAATTGATCTGCCGATGTCGTCTCAATTTTTTCTATAGGGAATTGCAGGAGAAGAAAAATCTCTAAATGCTTCTCGATTTCGAAAATTGACTTCTCGTCGAACTTTCGACGTCTCTGTAGAGCAAAGAAAGTACGTCTTTTCGGTCCGGGCACGGGAAAAATTTTCCCGGTCCCCGATTTTAAATACTAAATTTGCAGATATATATAATAAATTGGGTTAAAATTATACAGCGATGCAGTCTACAAGATTAATCTAATACATTTAAGCGTCAATAGTCTAATTTTAAGTAAAATTATTTTATTTATTCTGACCTTACTTGTCACAAATACTTCAAAATTAGCTGCCTATTCAATTACAACAAAGCATACAAACACATTTCCATAGCAACGCTTGAAGAATATTAGATAAATACCTGTCTTGCTTGTCTTGCAAGTTTGACGTTTGCTTTCATTTGAATACAAAATGTATTATGACATGACTTTGGATACGTAAAATTATAATAATTTTATGTTTATGTCTTGATTTCAGAGAGGTATTATGAAAAATATCGTTCATTACACGTCCAGAAACAGCTTTTCCTGTGCTTGCACGACTTCCGGTGTTCGGCTATGCCTCACACCAGAAACTGTTGTTCGCGCACCGGAAAAGCGTAGTTTCCGGACTGGTAATGAAATATACTAACCAGGGAAAATGTAAAAACCGTCGATTTTAAGATAAAAGAAAATTAAGGTTTTATTTTTTTTCAAAAAGCAAGTTTTTTTTTTTAGAAAAGCCAATTATTTGAGAAGAATCTACGCCAAAAACTGTATTAGAAGACACTTTGATGATGCTTTTATACAAGGTGGGCTATCAATTGAAATTAAACTTTTCGCCATTTCGACTTTTAACACGACACGCCACCAATTAATATTTTATTACTTGAAAACCGAGTAATTTGGAGCAACCAAACTCTATCGCATCGATCCGATTGAAAAATCCGAATTGGTGATTTTTTTTTTATTTCAGTTTGAAAAACGCGTAAACCTCGTGATTATTTGCTATAAAAAGGTTCTGTAACAAGTTTCCGTAATTGTTCAGGAAATACGAGAAAATCGAGGTTAAATTGAAACGTGCAGGAAATCACAAAAAATATTTCAGCAATTTTACTAATCTGAATAGATACGACTGTAGGACAGAAAGACCAAGGAATGGATAAGAAGAAAAACTAAAGTGGCTGACGTAGCTGAACGAATAGCAGAACTAAAATGGCAATGGGCCGGGCACTTGGCAAGAAGGGAGGACGAAAGATTGAATAGAAGAGTGATAGAGTGGAGACCCATGACAGGGAAAAGAAACTGCGGTACACCTCGAGCTCGATGGAAGGACGACATAGTAGAAATAGCGGGAACCCGGTGGATCCAAGCAACCGTAAGCCGCACAGCATGGAGACCAATGGAATGCGTAAATTCAGAAATGGATATGAGGACGCTGGCGATGATGATGATAATGATAGCTTTGGTTTTGATGCGTTATGGAAAATTTGAAAAAATACGTTTTCCAATATTTTGACATGTCGTTTAGGTTAAAATATGTAATTATATACACAATTGCCTCAAATCGCATTGAAAACGGTTTGAAGCTGAAAAAATCGCTCAGGATCGAGTGATAGAGGCAGTTTCTAGTGGATTATATGGTAGATTTCGAGGTAAAATTTTACTTTTAACACATCGACGCGTATAGTTTATGTGGTAGTAAGAAGTAGATTTATTTGACTGAAAGGTCATTTAAAACGATTTAAAGATGGGAAAATGGGCTAGGATCAAGGAAATTGGACATTTCCTAGCAAAAGCAAGCGCTCTATGCCGATTTTATGGGAGTTTTCGAGGTAAAATTTTACTTTAAACATCGAAGTTGTGGCAAGTAACTATAAAATATAAAACAAAAAAAATACCTTTATTTCACAATATTATAATCTCGCATTCAGGGTTGGCGAAAACCATGAATTAAAAAAAAATAATATACATCAGATTTTTTTGATTTAAATCAATTTTTTTTATTTAAATCGGATTTTTTTTTTGATTAAACGGTTATTTAAATCGGATTTTTAATATTTTTTTAATGAAACGGTTTTATTAAAATTTGTTACTGATTAGATGCAGTTTCTAGTGGAACTTATGGTAGATTTCGAGCTAAAATTTTACTATTTGACTATTAGCATCTCGATGTATAGGTAGTTTTTATGGTAAGAAGTTGATTTATTTGCCTGAAATGTCACAAGATGGGAAAATGGGCTAGGATCGGAAAAATTTGACATTTTCAAGCGAAAAGCAGAGGTCTGTGCCGATTTTGCGGTAGTTTTCGGGGTAAAATTTTACCTTAAACATCGAAGTTGTGGCAAGTAATTTCAAAATATAAAACACAAAAAATACCCTTATTTCACAATATTACTCGCATTTGTTAAAATATCACTAATCTTTAAAAAATAATAATAAACATAGGACGAAACTGTATACTGCGCCTTCCACTGCATTATTCGTGGAACTCTGATAAACAATGAATGTTTAGTCTCTTATGTGTATGCCGCGTCACCTGAATGTAGATCGATATATGCTTAAAATAAAGTTAGTTATGGTTTATCATCTCAATGAGAACGTGTGTTTTATTTATTCTAATAGGTTATGAGCCCAGTGCGTGTTTCTTAAGGAAATAGTATAAAATATAAAAGAATCGTTCTTTGAGTGTGTGTGCAAAAATGTCGACGAGTTTTCTTGGAAGTGTGCCAAAACTTCGTGGTCGGGAAAACTACGACGAGTGGTGTTTTGCGATAGAAAATTACTTGATTTTAGAAGGGCAAAAAGGGTGTATTCTTGGAACCGAGACGGATGCTACATAGATAGCCCAAGCCAGATCAAAGATAATTTTGACCATCGAACCAAGTCTTTTCGTGCATATAAAGGATACGACAGACGCGAAGAATTTGTGGGATAAATTAAAGTCGTTATTTGACGATAGTGGATTTACCCGAAAAATCGCCTTATTAAGGTCACTGATAAATATTCGCAGAGAAAATTGTGATTCCATGGGCGAGTATGTGACTAAAATGGTCGAAACTGCTAGTAAGTTGAAAAATACTGGTTTCGCCATAGATGATGGGTGGGTTGGAAGCCTACTATTAGCTGGATTAACTGAAAAATATGAGCCGATGATTATGGCCATCGAACACTCAGGTATAAACATAACAACAGATAAGATAAAAACCAAGCTTTTAGACATGGAGTGTGATACTAGTGTAAATGGGGCTTTTGCTACGAAATTTAAAAGCAAACCAGACAATTCCTACTTGAGCAAGAATAAAAAGGAAGTAACTTGTTTTGGGTGTCATTCTAAAGGGCATTTTGCATATCAGTGTCCTGAGAAAAGGAAGGAGAAAGAAAACAAGAAAGAGAGCAAAGATGAATCTAAAGACAAAGGCAAAAAACATGTTTACAGTGCAGTGTTTATGAGTGGCAAATTTAGCAACCAGGATTGGTATATGTGGATTATGGAGCAAGTGCCCATATAACCCCAAACAAAGAATGGCTGTCGGATGTGAAATCGAAACCAGCTGATATGCCTGATATCACAGTTGCCAATAACAGCACAGCATCAGTGGAATGTATTGGTAATGTTGAGTTAAGAAGTAAAATAGGACAGGGTGTGATTGAGGTTTGTGTTACAAATGTACTTTGCGTGCCACAATTAACAACGAATTTGTTGTCGGTCAGCGAATTAATCAAAAATGGCAACACTGTAAATTTTGATAATAAGGGCTGTAAGATATTCAACAGTGAAAACGTGTTAATTGGGGAGGCAAGCCTTAATAATAATGTTTACAAGCTAAAAACGGAAATTTGGCAACCATGCTTTTTGGCAGAGGCATCTAAGGTCACCGGGGAAACATGGCATCGAAGATTTGGTCACTTAAATAGCACGGATTTATCAAAAGTGAAAAATGGGGCTGTCACAGGCTTAAATTTTCAAGGAGAAATAAGAATAGACAAGTATAATTGTGTAACATGCAACGAAGGCAAACAAACACGAAAACCTTTTCCGAAAAAGGGTTCGAGATCTGAAAATTTGTTAGACCTAATTCATGCAGATTTGTGTGGACCGATGGAGGTAAAATCTCTGGGAGGTGCCAAATATTTTTTGGTGTTGGAAGACGACCACAGCAGAATGACTTTTGTATATTTTTGTAATACAAAAGATGAGGCTCTAAAACACTTTATAGAGTTTAAAAATATGGCAGAAAATCAAATAGAAAGAAAAATTAAAATGGTTAGATCTGACAACGGTGGTGAGTTTTGTGGATTGGAAGTGAAAAGCATGCTCAAGAGATTTGGCATTGTTCACCAAACCACAAATAGCTACACACCTGAGCAAAATGGCAACGCTGAGCGCATGAATAGGACATTGGTGGAAAAAGCGAGATGCTTGTTATTTGATGCAGGACTGGAAAAATGTTTTTGGGCAGAAGCGATAAACACTTCGGTATACTTAAGAAACAGAAGTGTTGTTTCTGGATTAGAAGGAAAAACACCTATAGAAGTTTGGTCTGGAAAAGTTCCTGATGTAAGTCATATAAGGATATTTGGCAGCACTGCGATGGTGCATGTACCCAAACAGAGAAGACTAAAGTGGGATAAAAAATCCAAAAAGATGATTCTTGTGGGATTTAGTGACACCACTAAGAGCTACCGACTTTATGATGCAGACAAGAAAGACGTAATAGTGTCACGTGATATCATTATCATAGAAGAAAACAAAAATAATAGAGAGGTGATAATTTGCTTAGACAAAACTCAAAATAAAGAGAGTGAAACTCAAACAGAGGTTTTAAATTCAGTGGGGGATCATGAAGAGCAAGGGGAGTTCCTTCACATCTTCGAGAGTGAGAGTGAGTCAGAATATTCTCAGAATGGTGATAGTGATGAAGATTATAATCCTGACAAGAAACATTTGGGTATGATTCAGAATGATGATCCAGAGCAAAATTTAAGAAGATCAAATAGACTTTCTAAATCTGTGGTGAAATATGGTGAAAATGTGTCATACTTCAGTGTGACAGATTTCGAGAATCCGATAAATGTTAAGGAGGTTTTAGCTAGGCCGGATGCTGAATGTTGGAAAACAGCCATGAAAGAAGAACTGGAGTCATTTGAGGAGAATGAGGCCTGGGAGTTAATGGATTTACCTAAAGGTGCCAGGGTAGTGGACAACAAGTGGGTGTTTAAAAGAAAAGTCAATAGTGCGAATGAAGTGACATATCGTGCGCGTCTTGTTGCGAGAGGTTTCACGCAAGAGCAAGGTGTTGATTATGAGGAAACTTTTTCACCAGTTGTGCGGCATTCGACATTGAGACTTTTAATTGCGTTATCACTAAAGATGAATCTAGATATCACACATTTAGATGTTAAGACTGCGTTCTTAAATGGATATATGAAGGAACAGGTATTCATGAAAATACCTGAGGGGTATGTACAAAACAATTTTAGTGACAATAAGGTTTTGAAGTTAAATAGGGCTATTTACGGGCTTAAACAGGCGTCACGAGCCTGGAATGACAGGGTAAATAGTGTATTATTAGATTTAGGCTATAAAAAGTCAGATTTAGAGCCATGTTTATTTATAAAAAGAAATGTTGACAAATCTTTGACAATTGTAGCTCTTTATGTAGATGATTTTTTTGTATTTTCAAATTGTGAGCATGAAACAGAATTTTTGAAAAAGGAGTTAGGGCAAAAATTCAAAATCAAGGACTTAGGGCAAGCTAGGCAAATTTTAGGGATGGAAATCCAAATTGATAAGGAAAATCAGATTATTTCTTTGAGTCAAGAGAAATACATTGATCAATTGCTAAGCCGTTTTGAGATGACAGATTGCAAACCTGTCAAAACGCCGTTAGAAGTAAAGTTAAGTATTGAAAAAATGAAAACGTGTCTGATATTCCTTACCAACAGCTTTTAGGTAGTTTGATGTATTTGGCGGTACTAACGAAGCCTGATATTGCTTTTGGTGTGAGTTATTTAAGCCAATTTAACACGA
>MU183882.1:83506-133420 GCA_016904865.1 Pissodes strobi | reverse complement strand
AGAGCGAAATCGAGGCACGACGGCGACGATCAAAACGCAGAGCGTCCAACGGCGGCCTCCGTCCGTAACCACAACTAGTTTAAATCTGCCGTGCGCTAGTGTTCGGCGCTCTTGTTAAATGCCTTTTCGTCATGCAAAACGGTCGGGAATGTTCGTAAAATCACGAGAAGTCAAGGCTCATCCGTGCGCTATTTAGATCCGCACTTTGTAGCTTAATTTAGTGATAATTTGCAATTCTTGCGTATATAGTATGGTGTCACAAGCTGATTTTTTCAGGGATGAAACTACATGATAAGATAAACCTTATTCCAGAGGTAATACAAAATAAGACTCCACAAAAGGACACTATCATCAAAAATCGAGATATTGGTACAATCGTATAGAGGAAAAAATACTTATTTTTTGGTCCAATGCACAATAAGGTCTTTGTAGGAAGTATTTTTTAATAATTATTCAAAAAAAATCATTTGCATTAGCCCATTGGCCGAAAAAAACTTTAAATGTAAATATCTCGGTTTCAACCGTGCAAAAATTTAATTGAAAAATAGTTATTTTTAAATATAACACTCAATTAACAAAAAGGGAAGGCCTAAATGAAAAAAAATATTCTTTATAAAAGTTTCGCTTATGTCTTGACAAGGTAATAGAGCGAATCCCATATTTTTTGCTTATAAACCAACAATGCTATAACAATAAATAATGAGAGACGTCATGGGTTTACGCCCTAATTAAATATGTCCAGCCTCTTCGTCTTCAAGCTACGGCTGATGCAACACATTTATTATAGGTCCTGAAAAATTCAGCTTGTGTGGAAAAAGTG
The DNA here is from genome assembly GCA_016904865.1 of Pissodes strobi. Lineage (NCBI taxonomy): Eukaryota > Metazoa > Arthropoda > Insecta > Coleoptera > Curculionidae > Pissodes > Pissodes strobi. Next base: position 132,600 of record MU183882.1, on the reverse strand, counting down.
GGAGGTAAATCGTTTTTTAGGGCGAATATTACATACTACTATTATAAGTATTATTCTGTCTTATACTCCAGTCGACGTGAATTTATTTTTGTTTTGTTCGGTTCATTGACGCTTGTTAATTAGCTGCATATAAACTCCTGAGTTTAGTGTACGTAATATTGTTTAGTGTTTTATATTTTTATTTATATACTATTTATTATTCTACTGTCATGGCTAGTAGTTCGGGTTCTGACAATTGCTGTGGGGGCATAAATTCAGTTGACAATATTATTAAAAATAACTTTTCTCTATTGGATCTGAATAAAAAGATTGAAATGAAGAGGTTAGGGCGACCGATGCCGGTTTTAAAATTAGACCAAACATGTGCCAAGAAAAAGGATGGTCGGTCTTTCACCAGACATTTTAACCCCCGAAATCTTGTGGCGAATGGAATTTCACTGTAAAGCTAGGAAACGGCAAAGTCGAAGGGCTAACCATCGACAAAAAGATGTTCAATAACACTTTTTTGCCATCAAACCGATATATCTTTTAACGTTTCCGAACTTCTCCTGATTTTTTTTTTGAACTTTATTGATTTGTAGTTACAATAAACTGTTTTATATAATGGTTTGCCCTTCTGGAATCGATAAGTACCTACTTATTAATTTCTTTTAGTGCGCAACAATTACCATTCAAGAGGGCGCCGAATTCATTTTTTAAACGATTTTAACGAGTTTTGGGTAAAAAATGGGCGTGGCACCCCCAAAACTTTCCGCCTTCGGCGGGCAAGCCTCCGGCGGCGCATGCAGCGAGCATCCCCCTATTTGTAAGAAAAAAACCTACTTAAATTGCGCACTACCTATTTAAAACCTCACGAGCCGCCACTGTGTTACGCTAGCTTTTCAAATAAAGATGTTAACATGCAAATCATATCGAGAAACCTTGTACTCACCCATGCAGTATTTACTGACTATACGCGCGTTTGATTCTATTTGACTCATGAATTAAACATATTAAAATTTTACCAAGAATTTTGATACAATATTTATAATAAAGAATAAAAAGAAAAGTAAAATTTCCCAAGGAATCATCCCTGAAAATATATTAAGGAGATTCGTGATTCGTGATTGGTACAATTATCTTTCCAGTAAACACAAATGCATGGGACGTCCTGTAATGAAGGACGAACGCATATACGTCATTCCTAGCTTAATTTCGTACTGGTTGAAACGATGCCCATTTTTGTTGCTGGTTTACAGAAAAGTAACTTGTTCTTGACTAACCCAAACTAATTTATTGCCAAATTCTGATTCTTATTAAAAAAAACTATATGAAGAGGTCGGAAATCGATCTTGCATGGGCCAACCGGATTGCCATTCATAATGCAATGTATCAATTTACTTGTAGATAATAATATATGGTCCCTTGCTATCCTGCAGGTTACATAATTATTATGAGACTGGACTCGACCGACGGTAGTCGAATGGACATCTTAGCTGTTAAGCTGTTACATGGATACCTATGCGCATACCCCCGTGACTGAGTGAGCACTGAGCATTGGGATACTCCATGCACAACTTCACATACCTCAAGAATGGAAGCATACATCCCAAATTCCATCAAGTTACCGTCAACAAGAAATCTCTGGATTTTGATTTTGATACCGCTATTCGTTTTTATAAGATAATTTTGACACAAGGGCCCCCCTATGGTATTTTTTTAAAATTTTCTCTTTAACGGGCATTTTTTGTATTTGTCGGTCCACGTTCCGGCGCTGTATTCAACAATTTTCATTACATTTCACAACGGCCAAATAAACAAATTTACATTATCCCCCTAATTTACAATATCTAATCACTCTCCCACAACACAGAAAAAAAACTGTAATTTCAGACGCGAACACGCGACGTTAATTTGTGCTCGTCACGGCTAATTAAATATTATAAATATCTGGAGCAGTTTCGTTGATTGGCCGCCTCCTATTCGCCGGAAAGCGACCAACGGCAGCGCGAAGGCGGGCAACGGCGCAAGCTAAAACGCCTACTTCTAGAAATACCGTTAGAGAGATGGCAAGGCAACGCATTTGGTCCTTCGAGCCAGTTATGGTTGGGCTTTTTATGAGCTGGTTACTAATTGTTGAAATTAACTAGCGCCGTTGACAATTTTATAACTTTGGGTGATTAGTGTGGTGACAGTTGTTTGCAATTGCTCAAGTTCCTCGCATTTTTAAAAATCCAGACTGAGGACAATAATTAACAAACTCATGTTTGTTTGTACAGTGGTGTGTGCTTTCGTGACGTTACCATGTTTCTGTGACTCATAACTTGACATTATACTACCTCATATTTATATCTCCAAGAAAAAATGGAATTTCCTCCGTCAGTAGATCATCACCAAACAGAACTTAAACCGTCTCCGGAATCATTGCCCGCCAGACCTGTGCCTAGGCCATTTTCTATAGAAGCTCTCATGAGTGATTGTGGGCCTAGAAAGACTCAGAGTTCGCCTCTATTGCCATGGAATATGTCGCCCACACACAACGAGCAGTATCAAAACGTTAGGGATTTCGGCGCTAGAGATACCGATTCGGATAATAGTTTGGATATGGAACTAGCCCAGGATTTGTCAAGGAGAAGTCAAAAAGATGGTAAGATTCAGGTTTTTATACTTACTAAATTGCCAGTTATGAATATTTATACGAATAAGTAAGGGGGTAAGGGTAGTGCAGAGAATTTCTTTAGATATAGAATAGGTACTGGCGTATTTTGTACAAACGCTTGGGAAGATAATATTATGTGCACGCAAAATTCTTCATCGTCTGAAATGGTTTCATCATTATTCAGTATCATGTTATTTATTAAATGATGATTTTCACTGTCCGCTTTTCTTATTTTTCTTTTCTTCATCATATCGTTATTACTGTTTCAGTTATTGTCTGTATTTATACATTGCATTTTGATTTTCATTTCTTCAATGTGGTTTTGCTGTTAGAGCTTGAAGGTCTCGACTCTTAAGGGTAATTTTTGAAACCGTTGTGCATCAATTTTATTTATAATAAGTAATTAAAAATACACTTTTTGGTTTTGGTGCACTAAATTGTACGCAAAGTATCAACTGGTCTGCTGCCAACGTTTCCGTTGACATTAAGTTTTACTTCAGAAATCGGTCTTGATTTTAACAGGATGGATCTTACATCTGATTCTAATAATAGATACAATATTTTCTGGAAATTCCGTGTATGCATTGATGAATTTAGGTAATATTTCAGATAAATACTAGATGATGTTTTTAAAATAACATAATTAGGTATCACAACCGAATACTCAAATAAACACTCGAAATGCATGCTGGATTAAAAAAAATAAATACGATTACCAGAAACATTGATTCATATATTATGGATAACAGAGTTGTTCCTTATATCTATACCTACTTTGACGATCTCTGGAGAGCTAGAAATGCGAAGTACCTAAATGCAAGAGTTGTAGGAAATTAAGAAAGCCCTCAACAAAATATATTGAATATATACAATATTACAATATTATCAAAATCTATATAAAATTCTGACATTTTCGATGCTCCAATGTCTAAGTCTAAAATGAATCGTTTTCGAGGCATTAACATAAACATGACACGACAAATAAGGCCCGGTCCTTCACGGGTGGTTAAATTGGGAACGATCCGAAAATTTTGACATCAGACGAATAGAATAGGTAAATTTAGGTTTTTTTCTCAGATTTTTATCAGATACCTACTTTGCAAACCATATATTTAACATAAGTACAATATGGCAATCTCGGAATAGATAGTCACCTCATGCAAGATAATTTATCTTCGTCAGTCATTCAAAACGTAGATGTGTTAAAGAAAGACACGAAGATACTTAAGCATAAATTATAAAATTACTTTGTTATTCTTGATCAATCTAATTTTTGCACTATTTTTGAGTTTAATTGCGCGGGAAAGACTAGAAAATTATCCATTATTTTACAAGTTGCACTTTAATCGATAAAGAAGTGAAAGAGATGCATAACAAGTTGCAAGAAGAATATGTGAGCCAGTGTTGACAAGTCTACTATTTTGACAGTACACCTACTGTGTTGCAATCTGCCAAGCAATCTGCTCTATATGTAGAGTTAAAGGACTGAAATGTAGACTCCGCTCTTGTTGCGAATAGTGTCAGTGGCCAAGGGCTTTTAACGTTTATCCCCGTTCATTATTCATTCTCATTAAACTCTCCTCGTGATTCCTCATATATCGATTTTCCAAGGTCGTGGCCGTATTGAAACAAAGCACCGACTGTCAATACAACCTGTAAAATAAGCTTCCCGTATTTTTATAAAATTATTAAATCCAGACATGACCATCAGGAAAGGTTGAAAGACGAAAAATTATAGTTGTTGGCATGTGAACATACTTTTACTAATCCTAGATGCCCAACCTGACTATTCTCCACAGAAATATCCACAAAGGACAAGACCGACTAACGTTTTGTAAAATTCCACACACACTGGCAACCCTACATCTGAACGTCTCGGGACATCGTATCGGGATGTCATATCACTTCATTCTACTTCTAAACTATGATATTACGTTACGAGGAAATATTTTCCTCTTTCCTCGATATGTTCTTTTTCTTCTTCTACAAGTGCCTATTCGCTCCGAATATTAGCGATCGTCCTGGCTATAATGACCTTGTTTACGGTTGCTCTGAATAATTCAGTGGTTGTTTTGGAAAACCATGTTCTTAAGTTCTTTAGCCTATGCCTTTCGGGTCCTCTCTTGCCATAGTTCTTTCCCTGGAGAATTTCTTTAAGGAGCTGGTATTTGTTTTCGTTTCGCATTATAGGGCCCAGATATTCAAGTTTTCTTCTTTTTATAGTGTTTATCACGTCCCTTCCTTTGTTCATTCTTTCCATCAGTACTGATTCATTAGACACCCTGGCCACCCACGAGATCTTCAGAATTCTCCTGTAGATATTTCAAATGCTTCAAGTCTTTTTTTGGTCGCATCTGTCAATGTCCATTTCTCTACTCCGTAGAAGAGTGTCGAGAAAACGTAACATCGAAGGATTTTGACTTTGATGTTTAGGTCCAAATTGTGGCTTTTAAAAAGTTTTGACATTTGATAAAGATTTGGTTTGCTTTTCTTAATCTCCTGAGAGTGGTCCAATTGCTCATTTATTATCGTATCGACAGTTTCGGATGTACTGCTTACTTATTATCATGAACTTGGTTTTACTTGTATTCATTTTTAGAGCATATTCTTCGCTGGCATCGTTTATCCTGTTCATCAACTCTTGCAGGCCAATTAGACTGTCGGCAAATACTACAGTGTCGTCTGAGTAAATATTTCCTCCGAGTATAAGTTGAAGACCAGAGGAGAGAGAGCAGCCCTGTCTAACTCCATGTTGTATAGCAATGACATTACCCTGTTCCTCTATATTGAGGTTTATGGTGGCTGTTTGATTCCAATATAAGTTCCTTATGATTCTAATACCCTTGTCATCTTGTTCTTCCTGCACCTTATCGAACGCTTTCTCTTAATCAATAAAGCAAGCGAAAACGTCACAACTCACGTCGCGGCATCGCTCAAACAGGACTTGCAAACTAAACAGAGAATCCCTTGTACCAACTCCCGTCATGAAGCCAAATTGGGTATCCGCTACTTTCTCCTCACATATTCTGTAGATTCTTCGGTGAATTATGTTAAGAAACAGCTTCAACAAGTGATCATCAAGCTGATTGACCTAGGCTCCCCATTTCTTCGGTAACGTTATGAATTCGGAGACAAGCCATTCTTTTGGGATATTCCCCATTTGTACACATTTGTCATCAAGGATTTTAAGAAATTCTGATTGTATCCCATGTGGTCCTGGAGCTTTTCCTTCTTTCAAGCATGTAATAGCGGCCGCAGTTTCATCAATTAGTATTTTGGGGCCAGTTTCTACTTGAGAGTTTGGTGTGTCTCTCCTTTTATCGTGAAATAAATTTTCTATTTGTTTCTCCCATGTTTTTTTGATGTCATTTCGGTCAACAATCATTTCTCCGTTTTCGTTGGTTAGCTTGCGGCTTTTTTCTTATATATTCCTGTTATTTCTTTAATGTTTCTGTGTACGTTAAACTCATCATATTTACCTTGTAGTTCTTCAATTCCCTGACATCTTTCCTACATTTCTTTCGGTTTCACTCCTCTGATCTCTCTTTGTACTATTCTATTGAGTTTTTGGTACTCTGTGGCACCATTCTTATGTTTTCTCCTTTCTTCCATAAGTTTCATAATATCTTCGGTCATCCACGATTTTTTGTTGTCATTATCACTTTTAAGCAGTTCCCCCTTGACATTTTCCACGATTTTGTTTGAGGCATGAATTCGCTGATCCGTGCTGTCACACTCTTTCCTTATCTGTGTGCATTTCTCATTAAGAATTCGTGTTACTTGATTTTGTATGGTATTATCTTTGAGTTTCTTGATGTTGTATTTTACAGGGCATCGGCTTCAACTTTGTTCTATAATCCCCTATTACTGGATTGTGATCGGATTGTATTTGGGCACCGGGAAATGTTTTCACACTTGTAAAACTGTTTCTATATCTATGATTTACCAGAATATAGTCGATCTGGTTTCTTATGATGATGTCCTTTTCCCATTATGTCTGGGGTGATTTCCACGTATACAAATGTCTCGGTGGTTGTGGAAAGTATTTAATATGACTAGGTTGTGTTCGGCTGCAAACATACTGAGAGTTTCTCCCCTATCGTTCCTATCTCCAAGTCCATAGGGCCCAATGTGTCCGCCTATCCTTCCTCCACCTACTTTGGCATTAAAGTATCCCATTATTATTAGGAGTTCATGTTTCGGCAACTTTCTTATCAAGTTGTGGATCTTCATTATCGTAGTCTGTGGTGGGTGCATAAACTTGAATTATGTTAGTGTTCACTGGCGAAGTACTTACTTGAACCACAGCTTATACCGTACCCGAATCAGTTATTTAACTCTCCTCGTGTTTTGAAGCAATAAAATCCAACCAATAGGAGCATTTTCCTCATATTTTGGGCGTCTGCCACGGGCCGAATTATATGAGGGTGACTTCGTTTATTTATGAATAATGGTACCGGTCTGGTGTTCAATGTAGTGTTATCTTTTTCTATTACAACACTTTGCCGAATCGAAGAGACATAAACAGATGCCGCACCTGGTTGAGTCGGAAACTGAACACACCGCACAGCATTGGACTCTCGATTTTTTGACAAGAACGGGCAGGTTACGTTCTTAGATTGGATTGTTTGCGTGTTATTATTAGGGTTGGGCAATGTGACTCTATCCAGTGAGTTAACTCATTAACTCAAACTCTTATTATAGAGTTAACTCGGAGAGTTGACTCAAAAAGAGTCAAATGGTTTCAGAATTTAAACGTCTTTCGTCAAGCTAAGTTAATGGATTTAAGCATGAGTTGTACAGCGAAAGCGCGTTCTTTCACTTAAATTTGGAATAAAATAATATTCTCATTTTTTAGATCTAGATAATAGGTATTCGGTCATTTGGTTATTTTCTATTCGATTTGATTCCTTCTGTTAATGAGTTATTTGATTATAACTGTTCTGTTTTAATTGATATTATTTATATTTTGCTGGTTTAATTCTTATTTTCTCTGTAAGAGAAAATATTACTTTGTTTTTATCACAAATAAAGTCGTTTCTCTGGCTCAATTGATTAATATAATCCAAGATTACTTAAGCGATTACGAAATGAAACAGGCACAAGAACAACAATTAAGACGACACGAATATTCTTAAATCGCATGTTTTATTTATATTCATATCTATACTTATTCATACCAATATCAAAAACTATGTATCTATTTTTCCTAATCGATAAAATTTGAAAAACTAATCTAATGATTCGAACCTCATGATCCCATGACCCAAATCATATTTGGGAGCCAAAACACCAAGCGGGCTACCGGCCTATCTCTATCTGTTCCTTTACGTGGGTTGGTCCAAACACGAACACACGAAAGAGTCGAGAGGCATGGAAATAAAAACGAGTCGAGGGAGCAAAACACAGAGTCGACACCCGGCCTATCTCTACCTGGCCCGTCGCGTCGGTCGGTCCAAACGTTCAAACACGAAAGAGTGGAGAGTCATGTAGATAAAAACGAGACGAGGGAGCCAAAACACCGAGTCGACTCCCGGTCTATCTCTACCTGACCCGTCGCGTCGGTCGGTCCAACCACGAACCTACGAAAGAGTCGAGAGTCATGCAAATAATAACGAGTCGAGCAGCTCAGTGACTACCTTAAACGAGTTGACTCTTCGAGTTAACTCACTCGCGAGTTACCCACCTCTAGTTATTATATTTGTGCTCGATTATTTATTTATTTAAGTGTGTTAACTTTTTGGACATTTAATCATTAAGATGTTTTCATTGTTAACCATGGTCGTACGTTGTTATGTCTGCAAAGGGTAAGAAAGCCAATCCAGTTTCAGGATATTTTAGTTTTCCGAAAGATGAAAGGTTGTAAGTAGATGTTTACATTAAGTATTGAGATTAAAGTATAGTTCATTCATATCACATTGCTTGATAAATTAATATTCTACGTCGATAATTGTTTGGCTCCCTTCAGCAGGATGTTTAACTTTTTAAACTTGAGACATAAATTGTAGTTTTGTCTAGCCTCTTACCATCCCATAATAAAGGCAACCAATTTAGAACCGTCACGCTAATATTACAAAGGTTGTATGTAAATTTAATTAGAAATAAGTAGTGAACAATGTCACATACCTACAACTATATAAATGGCTTCGAGTGACGAAATATCAATTTATTAAGGCCGTTTGAGGCGATCACATTTTTGATAAAATTTCTGCCCGTAGTAAACGGCAATCTTACTTTGCGCTCGAAAAACACAGAACTTTTTCTACAGCCGCATTTTTTAAAATTAAATGCACATTTTCCTCTATACTTATTCTGAAATTTGCAAATGATAGTCAGTTTGACATGTTCGAGCTTCAGGTATATTAGAACAGGAGTGCCAGCAACAAACCAGAGATAAATAAATCTCTTTTATTTTATCTCTGCAACAAACTAACAAACGTACGACTGTCATTTATTTATCTTCGGTTTCCATGACCATTCATAGCACGCTAGACGGAAAAAGTGAGAATTTTCTTTTCCATGTTCGCGCTAGAGCGCAAAATAAGTATCCTCGGCATCCACGGCACGAAATAGTTATTTGTTTTACTAGGCAGCAAAGTAGTAGATTGACTGCCGCGGCTGATAGTTCATAGCCGAGCGTAGCGAGGCTAGGAATTCAGCTAAGGCAGTCAATCTACTTTGCTGCCGAGTTGAACATATAATTTTTTCTCCGATTGTTTATAATGATATATGAATATTGTATATTTGCAAATTATTACAATTCCCACAATCTTTTTATTTTTCCTGTAGTTATAAATCAAGACAAAATTTGATAGAAATCGCAATTGTTGGAACGGTTGGTTGCTATGGAAATGTATATGTCCATAATAATTATAGTTTGACAACTTATGTCAGACGTTTTATTCCCATGGAGACTAATCACTTTGCTGCCTAGGCAGCAAAGTACTTGCTTTGCTGCCTGGACAGAAAAAGTAATACTTTGCTGATTGATATGGGTCTGCAAAATTAATATTTGCTGTCAATCGGAGAAAAAATTTATATTCTATGTTCATATCAAAATATCTATATATCTATTTACACTTATAAACACCCATGAATATGGTGTTATGTATAAATGACTGATCATTCTTGATCACGTTTACCTTTTTTTATCAATTTCACTTACATATCATGTTTAATTTAATTTACTAAAAATGTAAACTAAATTAAATCCAGTCCGTCTCTGTTGAGTTCCAGCTGGCCATTAAAACCTAACATTTTTAATGTATGAAGGGCATGCGCGAAAAATGAGGAAAGCATGAAAAAGTCAAATCTGGCTTCATCGACATCAAAGGAGCCGACGTGGAGTTAAATAACTGATTCGGTACGGTATAAGCTGTGCTTGAACAAGCATAATCATTCCGATAAAAATATCTCTGGGTCTACAGACATAGAGGTATTTCCGATTTAAAAAAAAAAATCACTGGAAGGGGGTGTCTTACAGACCAAAAAGAATTTGAGGACGCGCCGTATTTAAGTCGGAAAAAGCCTCAAACGTTCGAGTCTTGACGTACATTTGTAATGAGCACTAGAAATATAGGCAATACACACTTCATAATCAATTCACAGATGAAAATATTAAGTGGGAGACCTTTGCGTAGAACGAAGGGACTCTGTTTTGCTCCGGCCCTAACTCAAACCGACTGATGGCCCCATTAAATAAAATACAGTTTTACATTGTAAACATCCTCTTTATTATACTGTCATTTATCACAATAACCCAAAAGTCAATTTTCGGAAGACACTCTTGCAAGATTTGTTCTCAAGACGTTTGCAATAATTTCTTTTCATCCTCTAAGAATTTAGCAAAATTTATCGGTAAAGATAGTGCATGATGTCCCGAAATTCAGCTGTAGGGTTAGTTTGGGTTAACTAACCCAATATGGGTTAATCTTATCTTTCTAGGTATTTTTGTGGGGAACGAGCAGGTGGGAAATCTAAGATGATCCACGATCGGTAAAAGTATGTTCACATATCAAAATTCGTATTTCAACTTTTCGTGGACATGTGCAGATTTGACAGTTTCATAAAAACACGCGAAGCTTATTTTACATGTTGCATTGATAGGTTGTGTTTTGCTTGAACACAATTAGAAGCCCGGAAATCGATATGCCAGGGATCGCGGGGAATTTTTTTTATGAAAAACACAAAGAATGATAATTTCCAAAGGTGTTTGTAGATGGAGCCAAAGTCGTGTCGACGCGGTTGCAAAAACAAATGATATATGTCTTTGTCTAACTCATGGAATTCTGCGTTAGAAGCTGAACAGCTGACATCGACAAGTATGACTATGACAGTTCAATACGTTACGCCAAGTTTTCATTTCATTAGGGCCATATTAGGCTATTTTTAGTTTGGCTTGCTGGTATTTTCTAATATTTTTTGTGTCAATTTCGCAAATTTTCGCTTGAAATATATAATTTTCATTCATCTTGTGACTGAATCGTTAATTTGTGTCCGGAGTGGATCAGTGGACTACTTAATAGAGACGAAACAAACAGCATCATGGCTGCTGAGACTCCTTGCATTGTTTGTGGATTAAGAGAAGATGAAGTTGAAAAATGCACTATTTTCCTTCGTCGCTTGTCTTGTAAAAGTCTGTGCGTCATCAGACGACATTAAATATAGTTTTGTATTTGTATAATGAACTGTGACATTTGTTTGAATTTTTTCTATTAATGATTATTGATTTTTAATTTTAAGTAAGTACATTATGGTAGGCATATCTTGAATTCACTTATTATATTTGTATTACACTCTGACTATTCATTTCAAGTGACTCATTGTAATACCTATGTATGTATTTCGATTAACATGCCTTGTCTATTGTCTACGATAGATTATTTGAGTACTGTTTCGATCAACTGCAATTTTCTTATATCAGCGACTTTGATGATCTGTCCCTTTTGATGAGGTGAAGATTTTAAACATTTTATTGTGTATTTGTGTGAATATTTATCTAAAAATATTTGTAAATATTGCATAAACTCATCCTTTTAAAAATTAGTCATACGAATACAGAATTAAAAGATCTTCACCGCATCAGAATGGATAAAATATAACAATAAAACAATCAAAGAAACATTCAAACCTCCCGCGCTTTTGGCGGCCCAAGTTAATCGCGCCACCTGCTTTCACCTTTCATAAAGCCAGACAGAGATAGCATTCATCTTCCTTTCCTCGACCTCTTTTTATCATTTAGTTGAGCATCTCATTGCTTGTCTCTGACCAGGGATGAAATAGCACTGCTTTAGAATAAGTTTATACCTCAGAAAAATTCGTTAACCATCTACCTAATATTTCAACCGGTATCAAATTACTAACAAGGAAATAGGGGCCATTTTTTGAATTTAAAATTAAAATTTTATCTCCGGATTTAAAAAAAAAATCAGTAGAAAGGGGATGTCACAAAAAATTTTTGAATGCACCACATTTGAGTCGAAAAAAAGCCTTTAAAGTTCGAGATTTGAGGTTAAATCGCCGCAGAACCACTAACTTACTCTACGTAATCGAATTGTCCAAAATTATATTTTCCCGTGTGGCTTTTATCCAACCGAAACTATCCAAACGAGTGGGTTAACCCAAATTAGCCAAATAATTGTATTATTTTATTCATTACCTACATACATTTATTAGTTAGTTTCTGTTCGTTTTGCTCCCGGAGCGAGCGAAGTGAACGGAGGGCAATGCTACTTGTATTGGATGAATCCCCTTTAATTGCGACGATGCCATATCGCTTCCCTCTGCTCCTAAACCATACTATTACGTTATAGAAAAAAAATATTCTTATCTCGACATACAGTGTGTCTACGTAAGTTGGCGGCATATGGGACTCTTTTTTTATTGATTTTACGAAAAAAAGTTATTCTTACAAAAAGTTCTGCATGAAACAACTTAAAATTTCACCATCAGATATCAAATTTTATCAGTCGTATACGAGGTTTGTCAAAAAATTTGATTTTTGCTCGAGTGAATTAGGTACCTTTATTTTCCTGAATTTGCGTTAAAAATGATTCCATTTTGACACGCAAAGGAGTGTCGAAAAGAAGAAGAATAAGAAGAAAGGTAGAATTGCCACCAACATTAAGTATGGGAGAGAAAATTGAGATTATGCTAATAGTGGCCGATAAGTATAAAACATTTCGAGAAGCTGCAGACATGCTTAATTTCCGACATCCAGATAAAAATATTCACAATGAAACTGTACGAAAAACATTTAATAAATTTAAGACTTGTGGAGATGTACATAATAAATTTAGCAAAAAACGCAAAAACATAGTTGAAAATAATGACATTGCTTTGCAAGCAATGCGCTCTGCAACTGAACATCCTGAATATTCTTTGCGAAAAAGGACATCTTCATTGGCAAGTGATAAAAAAAGAATACAGTTTCAGGGATTCTAAGAAAACAGAAATATCACCTTCACAAACCTCAAAAAATTAAGACCAGGAGATAATGATAGACAATTTGAATTATGTTGTGACATTTAGAAGAAATTAATTTTTGTCAATAAGTATTATTTTTCGGATGAAGCAACAGGATCAAAATATTTGCTATGGTTCGTGCCATCATGGTTCCAGCAAGATGGTGCCCCATGTCATAGCACATTAGATGTACGTCAACACATTGAAGATATTTTTAATGAAAGAGTTTTTCATCGCTTTTCGGATATTCCTTGGCCTCCGCGGTCTCCAGATTTAACCCCACTCGGTTCGTAGTATAACGCCCCATATGATTAGGAATGTCTTAAGAGAATTTTGTAATAGAACGATTTCATGTATGAACAGAGATGGAGAATATGTGAAGGTATGAGTAAATTGAAGATAGATATTGTCCATTAGTATTTATTATAACAAAATAAATCATATCTACATGCAATTTGTAATTCATTTAAATGCATCGTTACATTACAAGCAATTGAAAGGTTATCAGTGTTCAATAAACTTAAGAGATAATTGTGTTGATAACAGTAGATTTTTATATAAAAGTTTATTTAGGATTGTTGTATCAAATTTACAATTATTAAATATTATGCATGTTTTCTTTTTTCTATGGCAATGGCACACAAACTAAATGGAGATTCTATGGCGCTTGACGAGCGGTGTGTGTGCGAAGATTGACACGGTTCTTGAATAGTTGTAGGCTGCAATTAGGGGGAAACAGATGCCCAGGGAATGAGTTCCACAGTGATGTAGTGTGCCTGACAAAGGCGTTCTTGTAAAGCGATGTTCTAGGTGTTTCCAGTTATACGACGAACTGGTGCGCTTTTGCCGTCTGCCGTGACTGTCTGACAGGCGTTGCCAGGGGCCGGGACGAGGCGGGCCAAATCCTGGGAACATCGCTGCTGTGAAAGTATTTGTAAAGCATGGACATCACGGCTACATGTCTGCGGTGTTCCAGACTATCCAGATTCCAGGTCAACTCCGGGTCGCCGACGAGACGCACAGTTCTCTTCTGAATGGAATCCAGCAGCTTTAAGGTGTGTTTTGGTGCGGTGCCCCAGATGTGTGAGCAATATTCTAAGCACGGTCTTATTTGAGCTTTGTAGAGCACGAGCAACTGCTGAGGTGTATAAATTTTTTTGTTGCGGAATAGCGCACCAAGCTTCTGGGAGGCTAATTTTGCGATGTTAGCAATGTATGGTAATGCCAGGACATATTGCTGTTGACCGAGACACCCAGTAGTCCGATTGACGAGGATGAAGGAATGGTCGATCCTGCCATAATGATGTCAGAGCCCGCCGTATTGGCCATCTTGGTAAACGCGGCTGCTTGGGGTCTTTGCTGCATTGAACTGGACCAAATTTCTGTCGCCCCAAGTTTGAACTTTCTCCAGGTCTTGATTAATTGCTGTATAATCTGCTCCTCTCTGATGCGGTAATAAGTCTCAGTAGCTGGTAAAGGTTTTTCTGATCTAAATTGGTAGACAAGGGTACTCTCATCTGCAAAACTGTAAACCGGATTATTTGTTTCGGTCAGCAGGTCATTAACATAGATGAGGAACAGAGTTAGTGAAAGCATTGCGCCCTGAGGCACGTCCGAGTTAATGGTGAACGTGTCTGAGATGTGTCCATCAACCGCAACGTGCAGAGATCGGTTTTTAATGAAACTGGCAAGCCAGCTGCAGAGAGAGGCTGGCAGTCCGAAGGACGGCAGTTTGTTGGGCAATCCGTCATTTCAAACTCTGTCGAATGCCTTCGAAATATCCAACGCAATCGCTCGAGACTCTCCGTAGTTCTCACTTGTCCTACTCCATATATGAGTGGCATAGGCCAATATATCTCCTGTCGATCTCTCTTTGCGAAAGCCGTATTGATTATTGCTCATTATTCTGTTGTTCTCGAGGTACTTGAGTAGTTGCTGATTGACTACACGTTCCATGACTGGAGATTATTGGGAGCAAGGTAACTGGGCGATGATGGGTAAATCCCTTTTCGGTAAGACAGAGAAAAAAGCTTGGAAAAAACGGGTATTGGTTCGTTGGCGCAGTTCTTTAACACGATGGTAGGTATTCCGACCGGTTCTGATGCCTTTTGCGTATCTAGTTCTTTAATGATTTTTGCGATGATGAAACTTGACTTCTGCCATGGTAGTGTTGATGTTTGATATGGTGGGGAGATCCTTGCCTTGGGGGGCGTCTTTATTATCAAATAGCCGTTTTTCTTGGAAGCTTCTAGTTTCTAGTAGATACCTCAAACCAAAAATTGACGTGGGATGGCAACACTGGTCCCGATTTTTTTGCAATACTTATGTGTCAAAAATCCTTCTGATTAATGCGCTTTAACATAATTCCCTGCACAAGTTGTAATTATTTCTATTTTCTAATACACATTTTGTGTCAAGGGTAAAAAACTAAATGATGTGCTATGAATATCATTGATAATTTTTTAATTAATTTTTAAACAAAATTCAGGAATTTAATCGGTAGATTTGTCGTTTTCTAGCGTCTACCCGATGGTTAAGCAATGCAATAATTATTGTCAATTATAGCCTTATATAATATTGATGAGTGCGATTTCAATCCCTTGCTACTATTCAATGCAATGCCAAAGTCTCTTTATGTCTTTTGAAATATTTGTTCTTTCACAGAAATATACGAAAATTATATTTTTAGACCTGGAAAATTATACCATAACAATAGAAAGTGCAATGCGCTTTTAGAATCATTATTCTATCATTACAAATGTTAACAGTTTAACAGAACAAACTTCTAATCAGAACACGATAATTTATAAATTAATTTATGATCCTAAACATTTCGTGCATTAATATTCTCACCACTAATGTTTTATTCAAAGCCCATCATTTGACGTTTCAAGTATCCACGCACACAAAAGTGCATGCACAGGGAACATCCGAGGAGAAGTCCCCTAAATATCGTTTACGAGCACTACGTAATTTAGTTACGATTCATTAGTTGCCGAAGTCCCCATTAAATGTTTTTTCGAGCCGATAATTTCAGTTCTCGTCCGTTCACTCCCATCGTTAAGAACTGTAATTCAGATTCGGGGTTGCGTAATTTGATTATTGCGTTTGCCCGACCACTAATTCGATTAAATATTAATAAGGAAAAGTTTGTCTTAGTTATTCATCGAGAAATGTATAATAAGACAATATTTTCAAGTTGGCGGCACTTCCGGTACTATAATTTCGTTATTTTAAATGAAATGCCTTTTTGATCCTAGGTTCCAAAGCGCATTACTTAAAAAAAAAGAAGAGTTTACATTTGTCTATCTTGGATTGTCAACTTCCGAACTTATCTTTGCCCACTATCAAGTTCCGTATTGTTGTACCTGAATATGGAATTAAATCAAAATAAGTAATAGTCCAAGTCGGGGTTGGACGCCACCAAGTTTACTTTTGTTGGCAAGCCCTATCGATGTTTATTCGGACACAGTAACAAAAACTTGGAAATAAAAGAAACTAAGTTCAAATTGAAATGTCAAATTAAGTAAATAATTACCTGACGAAGTCTACGCTACCTGCTCGGTTACTATTCAAAATCTACATTCTCAAATTCACCCTAAATAATACCAAGCATGTGAGGCCAATACTTTATTTTAAAATAGAAAAATAGAGTAAGCTCCTTTAGCCTATTAAGTAAATTACTATTTACAGTTATTGACTACTGGACACACCCTCTTCCCTCTTGTCATCCTGATAGCCAAAATCGAAAGTTTGAAAGGTGTCAAGCAAAAAGGTTATAAAGAATACAGAAAATTTCAGCCTCTTGTCAACCTGTCAGTCTAATTTAAAATTTGAGAGGTGTCAAATAAAAAGTTATAAAATTTTGAAAGTTCACTTCTTCGATACGCTCTGCTGCAACCTGCAACCTAGACGGTGATAGAAATACCGAATTTATCACATAGACTATACTAAGTTAATTTAACTCGGTTAGTATAGCCTTTCCAAAAGCCCGAGTTGCAAGTTTCAACCAGAGAACGTATTCCTCAAAAAGCAATGTTATGATCTATTGTCAAAACCAAATTAAAGAAAAAAGGTAATAGAATGAATAAACTGACTCGGATATAATATGTACTAGAGATTATACATAAATCTAGCACCCGTAAGAAGTAAATAATGTTTCTAGGTCGGCGTAGTAACACTTCACAAAGGTATTTAATATATATACTCTAGTGGATTATGATGTGTACTATTACATACTAAAGAAATTAATAAAGCGTTTTAGGAAAATGTTTGGGTACTAAATTCTGTTTAAATTTAAAAGTCTCTGCAAAGTAGTAAATATTTCTGGCACAATAGTGCTGTCTAAACGTGATAGTATGTATAAAATTAGACTTATCTTGTAAGTTATATCCGAGAATTGGCCATCATCCTTCTCTGTATGTCAAACAGTCCAGTTCCAGGAAATAGTGGCTCTTCCTACCCTACAGGGAAACAGCCATAGAACCCCGCAACAAAGTGCTACCGGAATTCCGCTGTAGAATTCAGCTACTAAAAACCAGCTCCAAAAACCCTAAAAGCGTAAATTAATCCATAACAACAACATAACATGAACTTTACAAAAATGCCAAAACTCGGCCCCAACAATCTACTTGAAATTCTACATTCAAAACAACTTAAAACAGCTTACCCATAACTAGGGGTTTACCAAAACCTTCCTGGGTATCTTGAAAGGATCAACGGTCTATATTGCCATTACGGCGGTTGCTAGAAATTTCTTCACACGCAACTGACAACTGACCTTCTCTCGAGAGTCTCAACCGACTTCCAGTCTACCTCATTTACGAAATAAAATACTACTCGAGGACTACCTCTCAATCCAAGGCTAATGAATAAACAAAAGCCTTACAAAATCAACAACAACAGTTTTCTTCCATTTTCTCTTATCCTACTGGATCATATAGCAGAAACAAATCTGTAAACACGTCAAAACTATAGGCTGACATTGAACTAAAAATCTTTAAATGTCAATTAAAATACTGCTTGTCAGAAACCTAGACAGGTATACGAACTTATCGAGAAAAGACAATAGAGATGATTGACCAATCGATATTCCTCCCTAAAATGATCTTTATAAATAGGAGAATTTCCACCCGTAACACTATCTTGATCTAGAAGATATTAACGATTTAATTGCAAGGCCAAGACAAGCGTTTTCAGTTACTTTTACATATTGGGTTAGTCAAAGGACCGGAACGTTGATTATCTTTAAATTCCTTGAAAATAAATCAATAGAAATTAGAAGTATCAGTTTTAAAAGATACTGAATATAAAAACGGTACCAGCGATGTTATCAATTACAGATAGTTCCATCAGGTATACCATTTTGATGCTATCCTTTGTACCGCCTTAGGGGAGAGATAGCTTTTTGAAAGTTAAGATAAAAACGTGAAGTAAATCATTGGTCTGTATAAACAATTAATTCTTAAATCATTTATGACCACAAAGGAGGGGGTGGGAATTAACTTTATAATTAACCACTTTAATTGGTGGACTGTATCAAAATAGGGTGGTGGGGGTTGTATTCATAGGGTGGGAATTGAAACATGTATTTTAGGTGTTACGTATTTTAATAATGCAAGAATAAATTTGCATGAAATAGAATATATGCAATGATTTCTAACTACTTTCAGGCATGTATCCTTTCATACATAAAACTAAATACTGTACAGGGGGTTAACTATTACCAGATGTCTAGCAACACTTCTTGATTATTTGAATCTACCATGAACTTCTCTCTTTACTGAATTTAATCAACTTTATTTCAACTAACTGCCTTTCCGTTCGCACTAAATACCTTGTTACTTTACTTCTTCTACGATTCTCTCAACTTTACGTCCTCAAGGATACAAGACTTCGAACATTTGATTCGAATCTCCAGTACAGGAATAGATTTATCTACTACAAATTTCCAACCGCCATTTTACCTTTTTTTATCTTCAGCAGGAGAGACGCTACGGCTTGTATTGGCTCGAGAAAATGCGTTAAAATGCCCAAAGAGTCCTTAATTCGGTGTTGAAAAAAGTAACACAGAGTACAGCAGATATTTTCTAAATATCTGTGCTAACAAATGAGAAAAACTATTAAACATCTGAGCGTCAAACATGGCTACGACTGGGTAGATGTTCTTGGTGCCAAACTCAAGCAGGGCAGCAACAAAAGCTGATGCTTCACGGGTGAGTGATTGTAAGGCACTAAAATCTATTTTTTTTCCTACCGGGGCGCGCGGCGTGGACAGGGAGAACAGAGCGGGAAATTGCGCGGACGCGGATGCATTTGAGAGGATAGAAACATGTTCTTCTTTATTTGACATATTGTTGTTTACACAACATTGACGGAGACAAATATATATTAAATTTAAACGTTTGAAAACGGTT
The DNA here is from genome assembly GCA_016904865.1 of Pissodes strobi. Classification (NCBI taxonomy): domain Eukaryota; kingdom Metazoa; phylum Arthropoda; class Insecta; order Coleoptera; family Curculionidae; genus Pissodes; species Pissodes strobi. Next base: position 113,082 of record MU183882.1, on the reverse strand, counting down.
TCTTTGAGTGAGAGTGACAACTTGCTTTTTAGCGATTGTTTCATATAATGGAATCTAATCTACTGACAATCCAGGTTTGGACTTAGTAGTAACTGAATACAATGCCTTAGGATCGAAAAACTGAGACAGGATTCGATAATTTCAGCCTGCACTACTTACCGTACCAATGATTTAGAATATTTGAAGGGTCAGGGGAAAAAAACAGGTAAGTCAATTATTATCGATACTCAGAAAAACAAACTTTAATGGCTCAAAACGTTACAGAATCAGTGTAAGAACTTATAAAAAGTTTGTTTGTGAAAATAACTAAAATATTATCTTCTAGTAAAGAAAAAGTTGAACCTCCATCATCCAAGTTGTTCCCAGATTGATGCAGTGTTCAAAGAATCGATGAACCTTCCTTAAAATTTTGGGGGTATCTGAAAAAACGCACAATAATATAGGAATTCCATGAAAACTTTTAGGGTCATTTTATAATTTACTACACTTTAGGGTTATTAATATATTTAACTTACATTAATTTTGTTGTTTGGTTGAGTTAGTCGACAAAAAAAACAAAAAAAAATGGATTCAAACCGCCCAGGAAAGATCGGCATAGAAAATACTGGACGAGGCGATATCTAGAGGCTGAAGAAGAAGAATTTACATTAATTTTGTTGTTTGGTTGGGTTAGTCGACAAAAAAAATGGATTTAAACCGTCCAGGAAAGATCGGCATGGAAAACACTGGAAGAGGCCTTTGCCCAGGAGTGGATATCTAGAGGCTGAAGAAGAAGAAGAAGACATCAATTTAGTTATGGGGTAGTTTACTAAAGAACTTGACAGTAGCTGGGGCACAATAGTTCATTAGACTTTGCAGATCTTTGAACTTTGCACTAGCAATCGGCAGGAGGCCTGGACAGAATAATAGAAATTCATTAGAAGTAGGTAGAGATAGATTTTTTCAGTATTTACCATTGTAAGCTGGTGAGAGAAGCTCAAACAACTCCTTTTCCAATGGTGGACATTGTCGTGGTGCCTTGATAATGCCTGTCAGCATTATGACTTGCCTGGTTCTTTCCTCTTTTCGCTTGACTTGCTTGCTTTTTTTGCCTTATGGCAAAACTTTGACGCTGTATATCTTCTGACTAGTCTGTTTTTTTCCCAGTTTAGGAGCTTCTAAAGATACCTATGCTCCTTCTGAACCGAATGCAAGCAATATCTCAATTTTGGCAAAAAATTGACTAACCTGCTTTTTTTCCCTGACCTACTTTTTTTGCGACCAACGTATAAAGCTTAAAACACAGTTTTATTCTATTTTTCAAATTCTCCTTGTATTTTGATAACTTGTAAATCCGCCGTTTCAAAAATTCACATTTTCGAAATTGGTTGAGTTAGTACGATTCTTAATTGTCTCCTACCAAAGAGTCATATTTTTGTTATTTTTGCTAAAGCGGTTACTTCTTTATGTAGACAGTTTTATTAAGAAAGCAATTTACTGACAAATTGATCACAAAGTTTCCCATGTTAAGAATGTTTTGGCACACACCAAAACAGCTTTTCTTTAAAGGTTTTTCTGATTAGAATGATATTAGAATTTAGGCAGTTATTCACGCTAAACAAAAATTTTCAACAACGGTTCAAACAATACTTTGAGTCTTTAAAAGGAATAACTTTTTTCTATTTTAATTGACTTTATATCCTATCTCTTCCAGAGACCCAGTTACCGGTAGAACCAAATGTTGGGCTTCTTATATACAGTGTGCTCTACTGGAAGCGTGAAGCAATAACTTGGAACAATGTTTATTAAATACTGAGGTAGTAGGACTATTCATATCAGAACTTCCAAATCTCCAATCAATACTATTGAAAATTGTTATCACATAAAAACTGAATTTGGCTTAAGAATGAAAGACTTATAATTAAAACATGTAGATAATGTTCCTTAAATGTATAGGTACCATTTGTAAAATTACCCTTAACCAAGTAAAATGCTTAATCGATTTGAAAAATAAGCAAGCATTTTTAACTTTATTAGGCGCATCTTTGTAACAACATTTAATGCTAAGGTAGACTTGGGAATATCACCTCATTGTCTGTGGCATAGTCAGTCCAACGAACTCATATAGTCGCAGTATTCTTAGGAAGTACTTTATGCGTTCATTTGCCTGGTAACATCCGCAGATCAAGTATAAAAAATACGTGAGTATGCTACATGTCATGAAATTTGCTTTTTTCTTTGCGTTTTTATTAGGAAAGTCCCAATTTCTCCTTCCCAAGTTCATGAGAACTTTTTGAAGTGAGAGCATCTTTTGGCTTATAGCGCATTTAGCGCACTTTTTCCCGGCTAGTGAATGAGACTAAGCTGTTTACGCAGAAACGTGTAACGCTCACCCCGTACATTTGTATAATGCGACTCGTTTTTAGTCGTATATATTATTAACCTACGTCATAACAATTATGATATTATAATCTTTTCCTGAATGGAAAGGAACTTGAAACCACAAAAAATATATTTAGATGTGTGAGGGACCTTTCACGAAAACTTCCGTTGTGCTCTGTACAACAAAATTACTGTGGTTTTGGTTTGTTGTGATTAGATAAAGATGTTTAATTGTTTCAAAAGTAATCAAATAACGTCGTGAGAATGAGAAATATACATTATGATTATGCTTCTCTTATAGTCGCATTTGTGGCTAAATAGTTGAGATGAGTTTAAACTTGTTTAGACAGGAGTTGAGTAAGGTATTTGTAAATTGGATCCGTCAATGGAAATGATGAATAACTAAGCTCTAGTTAATATTCAAGACAGTTCAAGAATATGGAACTTAACTAACTGAAGATATGTTTTTTTTGTTTTTAGTTTAGAGGCATGTCGCCGGCATTTTGGCTTAATTAGAAAGAAATTTTCCTAATACGCACTTTTAAATAAATTATTGGCAGATACTCGATGAATATAAACTACAGCTTTATATTCATACGAAAGGGGTTTTCCAAAAAGAAAAAAAAACATCAAAAAGTTTAATTTGTAAAATGTTTTCTTTCTGAATTTGACAAACATGTAAAAAAATGCTCATACAGGAAATCATAAAATTTTATTGTAGAATAAAATTCTCCTATTTTTCAATATTATTTTCTTAAAATTTGAAGAGATAGTTACTGCAAATCCATGAATTATGTGGCATAGACTTTATATCTTCTCGTATCCAGGGATGTCAAGTCTGGGGAATCGTCCCTAGTTCTAAGGTCTATTGACAAACATTATTTTTTGACTAGGGACATAGGGAAATCCTATAGACTTTTTACCTTCCCTGCGCAAAACTTCACAGAAGAAAAGCTATGTGTTTTAATTATTGAGCTATGAAAACCTCAACGATCCGAGATTAATATTATAAAATACAAGTATATTATTTGTGTTCTGTCAAGATTTTGAGATTATTTACTGTTTAAAGTGAAATCCCACCTCGAAATACCCATTAAATCGGCAGAAACCGCTGCTTTTCTCCTGAAAAATGTCCAAATTCTCCGCTCCTGGCCCATTTTCCTATCTTCAAATCGTTTTAAGTGAAGCAAATAAATATACTTACTTGCTACAAAAACTATAGGCATTGATGTGCTAAAAGTAAAATTTGATCTAGAAATCTGCCAAAAAATGTACCAAAAACTGCCTCTAATTACCAAAAATGTCTACCTTTTCCGATCCTGATCCACTTTTTTAGGTTCAAGCCATTTTTAATGAGATTTCAGGCAATTCAATCTATAAATCTATATACTTTAACCTGTCATGATACTGGCAGACGAAGTCCTTCAAATTTCCCATAATGCATCAAAAACAAAGATATCTATTCTTCTTCATCTTAATGTAGGACGCTGTCCTGTCCTATACCATAAATTAATGTGCCTGCCCTAATCCTGTGATGCGGATGTCCAGCTCTCGAACCATCGCTTCGGAGGCCTCCCAGCAGGTCTTATTGTGTTTGGTTTCTCCTGTTTCGCTATTTTCACCAATCGGTGATTTCTTCACTGCCGTCTTTTTTTCCTGAACCATCTTACTATATCTTCAATGTCACATCTATTTCTAATATCTTCGCTTCTCTATCTCTCTCAATGTAGTATATCCTGTTTTGGATCTTAGTACCCTCATTTCTGTCGTTTGTGGTTCGGAGCAGGGGTTTCGTAGTAGTGTCCTCAGGTCTTGTTTCGGCAGCATAGGACATAATGGACCTTACACATGTCTTGTATATTCTTACTTTGCTCTTAATACTCATATGTTTGTTTCGCCAAATTATGTCACGTAATGCTCCTTTACTTCCGCCTTGAGATTTGGGTTACTGATGGTTATGTTGGCTCCAAGTTATTTGAAGCTCATTGTCTGTTCAACCTTTTGGTGATACACGACTAGCTTGCAGTGCCTGGGAGATCGTGCTTGACTGGGTTTTTTGAGTGGAGATGATCATGGCCATTTCGAATCTGTACAGGAGTCGTTGTAAGTTGTCTTCATCTTCAGATATTAGAACTGCATCATCAGCATAACAAACCACTTTGATTCCTTTATTTTCCATTCTATATCGCCTATCAGCTGTTTTTACGTCCTTGATATTACGTCCATGATGACACTTAATAAAATTGGACTGAGGCTCGCCTTGTCTTATGCCAAATGACACTGGTATTCTTTTTTGACAATATGTTATCTGTTTTAATGAATGTTCCGTTACCAGTGTTAAGTTCTTTAAAAATTTTTATGATCGCAGGGTTCAGATTTCGTCTCTTTAGTATTTTCAGTACGTCAGAGAGTTTCACTCTATCGAACGCTTGCGTGAGATCTATGAAGCACATGAGGGCTGTTTTACCAAATTCAATGCTTTTTCTGTAATTTGACGTAAAATTAATATAGCGTCTATCGTCGATCTGTTTTGTCTGAAGCCCTGTTATTCTTCGCTGATTCCAATTTATAAGTACCACCTCTTCAGTGATTATTTTTGTCAGGAGTTTTAAACCATTGCTTAAGAGAGTTATTTCGCGATAGTTTTTGGGGTCTGTTTTTGATCGCTTTTTGAAGATAGGAATAGTTATACTTTTCTTCCATTCTTCTGGGATTCTACTGAGTGTGAATATTTTATTGTTAAAGGTAGTAGGTCCTCACAGAGCACTTCTCCACCATATTTAATCAGCTTATTAGGTATACTGTCTCATCCTGCGGTAGATTTTTTAAACTGAAAATCAAAAAATCACCAATTTGGCATTTTCAATCGGATTGATGCAGTAATAAAATAATACCTATGTTGTGACGTGTCGTATTAAAACTCGAACTGGCAAAAAGTTTAAATTCAACTAGCTCACTCTGTATAAAAGACATCATCATTTCCAAAGTTCCTTCTAATACAGTTTTTGGCGTAGATTCTCGTCAAGTAATAGGCTCTTCTAAAAAACGATTGTTTTTCGAAAAAAAAAATAAAATCCTTATTTTTTTGACTTACACCGTGGATGATTTTACATTTTTCCTCAAAAGTCCATTTTCCCCGACATTGTTGAAAAAAAAAGCATTTAAAGACTTTTTGTTCTAGTACTGTGCTAAAACAACCGAAATTGACCACTTTTTCTCTCAATTTTCTGATTTTCGAAAATTTTATTAGAGTTTGGAAGTCATAAAAAGTACGTATCCAAACCATTTCTTTAAAGCGAAAGGTATCGTGTATCAAAGCAAAATTTTGAAAAATCGCACAAAATAGCTCGGAAACGGAAAATCGGATCGTAAATAACAATTGCATATCGGCGGTCCTCAAGCATTGCTTAAAAACGTGCCAAATCTCAAAATTTCCACTCGCAGCCGTTTTCGAGAAAAATGAAGGTGACACGTTGCGTATGACGGCTCAGTTTCAGCAAAGAAAATTCTAATCGTAGTAGAATTTTCTTTGGTTTCAGTCACTATCCAGGAAAAAGTTCTGCTGAACGCACCTAAGGAACCTTCCACCTAAACATTTTATTTTTGGTATATTGTGTTGATTATATTACATATTTGTTAGTTTTGTTTCATCATTATATTATGATATAACATTTAAATATAGCTTTGTTTTGAACCTTATGTATTGATGATATTTAAGTGTATTTTATTTTAGATTAAATGCCAATTAAGGATTTCTAGTGGCATTTTTCCCCAATCTTAGTACCTGGCAACATTGCTCATATTATTGTCATGTAAACGTGGCTTTAGTCCAGAACCACCAAGGTTTATATGACACATTTAACATAGTTAAAAAAAATTCGTGACAATTTAAATCAGGAAAACTCAATCTATTAAATTTTTTTCGTAATTTTCAGACGCCCTTTATAAGATGGGCAATTTCTTTACAACACAATATTATTATATACCATGTCCGAGAACATACTGTATATGACGCATAATATGTATCTTTTAATTTTTTTTAGGCAATTATTTTTTATAATATTTTCTCCTATTATAGTATATCAATCACATCCGAGGACATACTTTTCTTGCTATCTCGATACTAGTTACATGCCTTTCTTGTCTGAGTTGATATAGGGTGTAAGCAGGTCTTCACATTTCCGGTTTCGTATAATTTTAACCCAACCCAACTTTCGTACCAACTGAAGCAACAAGGAGGGGTATTGTTGCCCTTGTAGCAGAATAGCACATTTCTGTAGCAAAAAGAGATTCATATCTCAATATACTAATTATTTGATTATAAAATACCGCCTACAATTCCATTGGCGTAACAACCATATTGGTACACTACTTAATATTCAGGGTGGTTCGCCAGACAATTAGTCAAATTTAAGGTGTGAATAATTAACTAATTATTATGAGACAGTGGCCATTTAAATGCTAATTTTAATACATGCATAATATACAAGGTGTTTCATTAAAACGAATATTTTTGTGAGTTTTAAATATTAGACCTCATGTTATGATATTGACAAGAAAGCTATAGACACATACAGGAAATAATTAACACTTCGATATGTGTCGAGCCATTTTGAAAGATACCACCAAATAACGAATTAATAAGATTAGTTCCCATAGTGCAGAAGGAGCTTTTACGATCATATCAACAAAGAAACCATTTAAGAAATACAATTATGTCTGCAAAGCCTTTTTTACCATTAAACCTATCAGGTCCGAATCTAGGGCCCAATGGCAAGCGCATCATAAAAAAGCCCTATATAATTTTTAAAACAAAAAGGAATAAAAAAGTATAGCTTTATCACTTTTTCTAATATGTACTTGTTCTCAAGATAATCAGGATATAGGTACGTCATCTTTATAGTTTAAATTATAACAGGGAACTAATTTTCTAGTATTTTATTGAAATGAATCCAATTTTTAAAATAATAATAGAAATACCTAACTTTAACCTGAATAAAAACTAAATTTTATGTGTTTGTGTGTGTGTCTAGGCTGAACCTGTAGCGCTACCAGGAAAAATATATTTTTAACCTACAAAAACCGCATTTTTAGCAATTATCCTATTGAAAACTTTCTCCTAAGTTTTGAGCTGATGCCATTATTTCTTCGTTACCAAATGTATTTAACTTTTTGAGAAACCCAATTAGTTTGTATGCCTCAACCACTGTCAACATTTTAAAGTGATGACGAGTAGTCCTTTTGGAATTGTCTCGCTTGCTCCCGTACGCGCTCCGCGTTTTCTGTCGCCGTCGCGAAACTTCCGCCTTCCAGACAGTGGGAGGTATTCTCGCCAGGCTGGTCAAACACCACATTAAGTTAAACCAATTACAAATAATGAATGATAGTTACGATCACCAAACTTTTATATTAGTTATTTATTTACTAAACAAAAAAACCTGATTTTAAAAACTGATCCAAATTAATTTTTCACCTAGACCGTGATACAGTGATGGGGGACCCTTTGTCGTGCGGGCTTATAGGCTGCCTATACTTAAATCCGGCCACGTATTATAAATTATAATTTTAACTCGGAAATAAAACAAAAAATGTCAGTGAAGGTGCCGTGAGTATACATCAATAATAATTATTTCTCAAAAATCATATTAATGGGGTCCGGAACTATACAAGGGCAACAGGCCCCTGTATGTGGGACACCGAATAAGCATAATTTTGAACGTTAAATCCGAACTATAAGAAGTAGTGGTAATATATCTTTTTATTGAATTTTCTTCGACCCTTTTTGTTATATTTTTGTATTTGACTTTCTTGGCGTAAGGTCGCTTGCGAAGGGAAAACGGTTTTTATTTAAAAAAATCCGTTTAATTTTTAAAAAACATTTCAAAATGTCTACATAGCTAAAAGAAATTTTTTTCGTTTTCGTTGAAATATTCCACGCAATCTAGTATAAACAAATCCTACCTTGAACGCAGATTAGAAAGGACAATGGAATATTTCAACCATAAGAAAAACATAATTTAGCTAAAAGCTAAACATCTTGAAAAAGGCATATCCATCCAGAAAACACGCTCGTTATTAACGATAGGTTGTTTGTCACACAAAAAACATTGTCCTGATGTTTTGCTTCTTCCGTTTCGTGATTGCTTTTAATTTACAAGCATGACATTATGGACATAATTACCACTGACTAATCTACATTCAAGGTAGGGTTTGTTTGTAGTAGATTTTGTGGAATATTTCAAGCAAAAGAAAAATATTTGTTCTTTTAGCTCTGTATACATTTTAAAAAGGCATTGGGGACACTTGTGTAAAACTATACATAGATCTAACTCATCATATATTTAGTTAAAACGATCGTGAAATCTTTGTAGACACGCGTAATTTAGATAGACTAGCTGAAAGCGTAAGATTATTGTTTGGAATATAAGCATCGTATTTTCGTCTTGACACATAATAATTCTCAGCTGATGGTGCATGGCTGACGCCAGCACGCGGACTAGTCGCATTGAAAGCTATTAGTTTTAAGCAAAAAGTAACGAGGATAAGATTCAAATCGGAGAGAAACGGTAATGTTTATGTAATTTTTTTTCAAAAGCAAGTTCAAGTATTGTAGCATCCAAATGATGCTTTGCTATTCTGCCATATATTATACTCATTCTCTTTTTTCTCTAAAGATCTATTGACTGATAACTAGCGCGCATCTCTATATTTACCAACGAATGACCTCTAATAATGCTTTCAAATTGTTTCAGGATCAGATTTGGACGACGACGTGTCAGACACGCAGAACTCAGATGGAGGCCAGCAGGATGGACCCGGATCGGCGAAGGCTAGACGAAGAAGGACAGCCTTTACGAGCGAGCAACTGCTCGAGTTAGAAAGAGAGTTTCACGCCAAAAAGTACCTTTCTTTAACTGAACGAAGTCAGATAGCATCTGCGTTGAGGTTGAGCGAAGTTCAAGTGAGCATAGTTTAATTTCATTACAAGGCAGTTAAACATCCTTCACATAGCAGAGAACTTCGTTTTAATCGCCTTCATTATATATCACTAATCTGTTTCAGGTAAAAATATGGTTCCAGAACAGAAGGGCGAAATGGAAGCGGGTCAAAGCCGGCCTTGGTACCGGACCTCACCAAGGTACCAAAGGATCTCAGCAAAAAAGCAAACTGGTGGTCCCTATTCCGGTCCACGTGAACAGATTCGCTGTGAGGAGCCAGCACCAACAGCTGGAAAGGGCACTCGGGGACTTGGCCGGAAGGGTTCTAGCGAGTCACGCGGCCCTAAGGGTTGGTCTAGATCTGCACGGGTTTCATCCGCATCCGCATCCCCATCATCAGTCGCCGCCGCATTAAGTTCGTAAATGTTTATGGGCCACGGACGATGGTTGTAAATAGTTGTATAGTGTTTTGGTACGCCATGAAAATTTTACATGCGAAATAACACCGGTCACGGATAAAAAGTACCTCGAAATATTTATAATTATTTGTACAGCGTCTAGACCAAGAACGGCCAAACTATTAAACCGAAGCATAGTTAAAAAGTCAAGAAGGACCGAAATACACCTATACTTTCAATATAGGAGATTTCCGAAAATAAGGCTGATAAGGTCGATTTTATTTTAAACTTTGAGATACTGATAAACACCATATGATCAAAGTAAAAACTGTAACAATACGAAATTATTCTATATTTTGAAATTACTTGCCACAACTCGCTTGGTTGAACTCGACGACGATTTTACCCGAATTAGCGTTAAATAGCCGAGCGTAGGCAGCTTTGAACGTTACATGCGTAGATATCTCAGTCTTCTGAGAATTCTTTTAAAATATGAAAAAGTTAAAACTGAAATGTCTTAGAGTTAGTTGCGGATTTTTTTCGTTTTGTCTATTTACTTTGGAGTTTTCTGCATTTTTGTTAGTGTATAGATATGATAGTATCCTTCTGTAGTGAGTACAGTAGCGTATCACCGTGTATCTCGAAAGGATTTAGGATCAAAATATCATAGCCTCGATTCTCGCACCAAGAAGCAAACGGCTCTTGGTACACTGTAAAAAAAAGCAAAAATCAAATCATTCAACCAATCGAGGGCGCTAATTCTCGCGCAATTGTAAGTCGGTTGGGTTTATCGACGACGGTTGACCGAACCGCCGATTCTAGAATCATGGAACGTTAACTGCTTCATGCTTTGTGCATTCTTACGCGGCGTGCATTCCTATCCAGTGGCGTGCTTAAATGCAGTTAAGTCTAAAGGACGTGTTTACAACACCCCCTCCTCTAGACGAGAGCTGGGCCGAATGGTTTATTAGAAATTTAGAAAAAATTACGGCCAGCTTGAGATATGCATTTAACACTTATTGCAGGTTTTGGAAATGGGATAGGATATCGTCCCAGGTTTCTGACTTTAACCTGTAGAGTTTTCCCTAAAATGGGTTTCCTACATTTAATTTGCCCTTAGGCTTTAGCTTTCTGTTATACCAGAAGCTAGAGTGGTTTGGTGCACTTAGTGGTCCCTGTGGTATTGAAGCCTCGGCAGGGGATAGAGAGACTACGATACACGGAGAAAAATTTCAGGAAATATTAAATAATTTTTTTGAATCATACAAAATACATGGTTTTCTATTGCAATAATTCTTCAATAAACGTTATAGAACTGCCGTAATGTTTCTATCGCATGTCAGTTTTCACTTATTTTCATATTTTATGGTCCGGTTTTCATAGTTTAGTGTGTAAAATACGCTTTATCCAATAAATGCCAACGTCTATATACCATCGATAGGTATACCGAAACCAGTATATGTATAATATTAATATTATCAAGAACTAAAGATATCATTCTATGTTTAGATTCGGTGTTGATGTTCAAATCAACTTTAAACCGAAATTAAACAAAGTAATGGCCAGGCTTCAACCTGGACAGCCTATGCGTGACTCCGAACACTAGGGGGACTAACTTGATTTCTACACTGGTACGGTTTTGGATAAGGATGGTCAGTTTTTGGTTAGCGCTGGTAATTACTAACAATTTTCGAAAGGTTATTTTTATAGAACATATGCCTAGTTATTTGGGTTGCGTAAGATTTGCGTGATGCGTGATGTTCTACATCTGACTGCGCAGTAGAATTTTTGTGGTGGCAACCTAAAATCAACTTTATTGAGTGTAGATACCAAAATCAAGGTGCTGAGTGTAAAATTACAGTATAAGTCGAAAGTTCGATTGGCCATGATATTTTACGTGTATTATTTGTCGAGATTTTTACTCAGACTCATTTGCATGATTATAGTTAACCTATCGGGTACGAGTACTGATGATGTCACAAACGAATTATTGAAGAGAGTAATCGAGGTTTTATTTTTTGTCGATACCTGACCGTAAGGGCTTTTGGTGAATTTAAAAAAAAAATCGAGAAAGAGATTACCTATAGTTAAGCCAGGCTATTATAGATGCGAATTGCGGAATACGAATCGCGAATTTTCTTTCTATAGGTCGATTTCGAAATGATATGGTGGCAATTAATTTGACAGTAGGCGGCTGGTTTTTAAATCTAGGGGCCGGAAATATTGAAGGAAAGTGTAATTTGTAATTTTTAAATTACCTAGGGTCTTGTTCATATAAAACCCTTCTTAAATCAAATTCTGATATGCGCCTTGTTGCGTTCTATCCTTGGCTAACTCGCAGGTTCCCATTGACCGATGCATATTTTTATTTTTTCTTCGTTTTTTTAGCAACCCCAAAACAAATGTGGTCTTTTCGATCATGCAGTAAATGAATGTTAAAGAACTTTAATACAGATAACAAAATTAAATTTTCCAGGGCAAATATCAAAATTTGAAGTTTACTAAAGAAAACAAAAAAAAATATATCATGTTAAAACATATACGTCTATAGAATACTTAAGATTCACAGGTAATAAATTACGAAAATAAAATGCGAATTTTCTGAGCGAACTTCGCTTTCGCATTCCGCAATTCGCGTCTATGAGAACCTGACTTGACCAGTAATGGAAGACCGCGCAAAAATCTCGTTTCTACAGTTAGTACGAGACGACATACTTACCAAAGCCTGATTTCTCCCCATCAATTTCCGTTTTCGTAATATTTGATGTCGAACCTAATATTCTGGAAAGCAGTTTTATTTTTATATTATTATATTACGAAGAAACCTGAATGATTTAGACTAGAAACACTTTAAAAATTTACTTTTCGGAGAAAAATTAATTTTCAAAAACTGAAACATTCACCATCAGTATCGTTAGAAAAGGTTAGTTCAATAAGGATTTCTGGTTTCAGGTGACTCCGATTTTTTTAAAATAAATATTTGCTTTTTAATTATACTCTCTCATGGTACATAGACTAAAAATGTATTATACAAATTACAATGTACATTTATCTCAAACAAGTAATTTAATTTTATATTGTAAATATTGTTTTGTGCAATAGCAATAGCTTATAATACGTGACTTGACTAATAGGTATATTGTAACCAAAAAAAATATTTTCCAAAGCTAAACTGATGATGCCATTTATTGATTGTAAATATAAAGAATGATAGCAATAAAAGTAGAATAAAGGTATTATAGTAAGCGTATTTTGTATATTATTTTCCTCATTTATTTTACAATTTTATTTATTAATAATTTTGTTAAATAATTATTTATTCGCATATAATAATACAACTTTATATTTCGCATATTTCCTCGGAAGCATAACAACATTTTACTGAAAAATTTGGGTCCGGACGACTTTACGGCCAGTGGATTTTTATTATTTTTTTTTTATTAAAAAGACCATAATTACGGAAAATGCATTATTTAAGCAAAAAAAATATTTAAATCCCATAAAAACCATAATTTTTAGCAACTCTAAGCATTGAAACTCCATGGTTTCCGTTAAATTTAAGAAATATTAATGCAACGTTGCCGGATTATGTATAATAAGTAAGACTTTAGTAAATATCCGAAAATGATTTTTTTAACGTTGCGTCAGTATGGGTGGATATTTATTACATCTCTCTGGAGACTATGGCAACAGCAGTTTTCAGCGCCGCCTGGAAAGGCTGATTGGCGCACATTCTTAGTGCGTCCACTTGTCGGTATCCAAGAGAATCCCTTTGATATGTGATATTTACCGCTTGTCTCGTTTGTTTTGACTGGAGTTTTGATTGAAATTTTGCAATAAATAATATAGTGACGATGCTGGCGCGTTTCTTTTAATTAAACTTAGTTACGCATTAGTTTTATTGAGAATTTTGTGGATAAGTGATAAACTAAAAACTAAGTAGGTAATATGATAAGTGTTCGTGGATGTGTGGCTTCCTATTGGACAAATTGTCGATGCTGGCTGACAGGCGGTAAAGAAAGAAGCACTTTATTTGGGTGTTTTGGGCCAGTTAAGTAGTTCCATATTCGGTTCGATTTACGTTTCTATAATTAATAACAGACGGTCAAGCGGGAAAAGATGCTGTTAATTCCGTTGGTCGGGTTTGTTGTTAATTATTAAAAAAAATAGTAGGAAACTCCAACCCAAACTAACCCAAAGTAAAATGTTAGATATTGTGCATAAAAACTATTTCGAATATTAAATAAAGCCAATTAGCAACGTTGCAAATCGCAAAACTTACGGGCATGCGCTATTAGTATTAACCTAACGTGGTATGTGTCTAAAACGAACCAGCAATATGGCTGTCTGAGACGATCGTGAATAAATGACTTTTCTTAATTTTTTTAGCTTACAAATGTGTTAATAAATACTGCCGCTTTAATTATATTAATGCAAGTAATAAAATATTATGGAAAAAGTGACAAAATTACTGTCCGTAATATCGACCGAAACCGTTAATTATTTTGGCTACTAAGATCCATAAGTAATTATATGATGTAAAGTACGACCCGGTGGCGTAGTACGATCCTTTACAGTCCTACGGTACTATGCTATATTAGCCTCTTCTGATTGGTGGGTTAACGTCACTTTAGAGTACTGTTAACTCTTCACGCATGGCCCTCCGCTTGCTTCACTCGCTCCGAGGCATAACCAAACAAAACTAACTCAAACTGACCCAAATGTACAAAAAGAAGAAACACAAATAACCTTAACAAAATAAAAATATATCTCTTACCACCGACCGACGGGAACCAAACGCGGGCCGTCCGTACCACACAAGAGTCTGGGTACACCGAAATGGATTTCATGATTTCTTTATTCATTGACATATTGCGACACTTCATGCATTATCATCATATGATTCCTTGTTTTGTTGCAATTCTTAAAAAGTTTAGTTTCATTCTCAAGAATTGAAATGCGTAGTTACACGTTCCGAACGCATTAAAACTAAAGAAAAGACTTTGAGGAGCAGACAGATGAAACCCCGAAAATTCCGGAACGCCATGATAAAATACCACGAGCGTCAGAATTACTCATGTTTTTACGGTCCAGTGAATTGCTTTCAACAGATCTGGTATAGTACAGGGTATAGTGCGATGGTCAGATCTTGTGCTGGTGATAGAGGCGGCTCGGGTTCGATTCCCGTCGGTGGCAAGACATGTTTTTTTACGGTCATGATTGTTTGTTTTCTTAAATTTGGGTTAGTTTTGTTTGGTTGCGCCCCGGAGCGAGGGACAGAGGGCCATGCGTGAAGTTAACATACGATTGTTCTGATTGTTCCGAGAATGCATGATGCTTCAATTCAACGCGATGTGAATTCTCGCGTTTTTGCTTCTAAGTTTTGTGTTTGTTTTGCGTGGTCTACAAGCATTACACAAGGCGGTGATTGTTCGGGAATTTTTGGAGCTCAGTTTGTCTGCTCTTCAAAGTCTTGTATTATTAAAACTGGTTCCAGAACTGAATATTCTGACGATTCCTTTCGTTTCGCGCTGCTTGTCTACCAAGACAATAACATCAGCGAAAGAGTATGACTTTTAAAATTATTTCACCACTGTTGCCATGTTGTAAAATTTGTAGTTGTGCGTAATATTTTTCACCCCATCATTTTTGTGTATTCGATGTCTTTGCTGATCACTAAATTTAGCGATTGGTACTAGACAAATCTAGGTATGACTTTAGAAAATACATTCACGAATAATGACGAGGACGATGACGAAGAAGATTATCAATACGAAGTCAGAGCAGGAAGAATGGTGCGCCAATTGCGAACTTTAAAACCAATGTACAAGATTAAGGACTTTGTGACCCCCTTTGAAGTGAAGCAGATAGTCAAGCACTTAAAACATAAAAAATCCCTGGAATAGAGGGAATAAAAAACAAAATGGTGAAAGAAATGCCTAAGAAAGGCGTAGTAATACTGGCTAACATAGCCAATGCGACTCAGAAAGTCAGCTACTTTCCGAAGCAATGGAAGAACTCATGCGTCGTGATGTTCGCTAAACATGGGAGGGGCCAAACATTCCCTGATAATCATAGGCCTATAAGTAGTTGCCTACTCTTAGTAAAATAGTCGAGAAAACCATCAAAAAAAGACTGACTAGTGAATTGGAGAAACTTAAACTTATACCAACCTGTCAGTTCGGCTTCCGAGCGTGACACTCAGCCGAACAGCAGCTTGTCAGAATTACGGAATACATCACGGAGGGCTACAATCTGTACATGGCCACAGGTGCAGTTATGTTAGATATAGAAAAGGCCTTTGACAAGCTGTGGCACATAGGCTTGATCTACAAGATAATGCAGGCGGGTGTCTCGCTGAGACTTTGCAGACGGATCCACAGCTACTTGGGGGACAGAACCTTCCAGGTAAGGGTGGGGGCAGACTTGTCCCAAAAAAGGAACGTTGAGGCCGGGGTGCCGCAGGGGTCAGTTCTTGGGCCCCTGCTGTACTCAATGTTTATAAGTGACTTTAAGGGTAACCAGGGAATATTCACAGGACTTTACGCAGACGATACCGTCTTTCTGTTCAGGTGCACAAACCCTAACTTGATAACAAACTGTCTTCAGGACAATATGGATAATTATGTGAAATGGGCAATAAAAAACAAAATAAAAATAAACGCATCAAAAACCCAGGCAATAGTATTCCAGAAAAGATTGTTACAGTTTCATAGAACTATCACTATCCAAGCAGAACCGATTCCCTGGAAGAGTGAAGTAAAATACTTAGGTCTTAGGATGGACACAAAATTGAATATGACGAAACACATTAATGTAGCAGTCGGGAAAGCCCAAACTATACAGTTTAGTGGGAAGGAAGATTAGGAAGAGCAGCATGGCTTTGAAGACAAAGTTGATAATCCTAAATGCCATTGTTAGATCACAACTGCCATATGGATCCCCAGTGTGGGGGATGGCGGCAAAATCAAGCCTAATGAAGGTAAAATCGCTGGATAATGTACTGGTCAGGAGTGCTGTGGGCGCTCCATGGTTTGTAAGGAACAGCGACATTCAGAATGATGCTAAGTGGGTCTCAATTTGTGAGATCTTGCACAAAAAAAGCGAGAAGTGTTTCAATCTTTTAGGAAATCATGAATGTAATGATTTCAATCATCTCTTAGATTACGTACCCAAACCTCACAGCCGGAGGAAAACATACAGAATGCCAAAGGACACGCTCTGGACGTTCAAGGAGACCTAGGAACCACTGAGGAATGAGCCTAAAATACCTCAAGGAAAATTCAGGATGGATACACTTACTTAAACAACAGAACTAGATATGTAAATTGTAAATAATTGATAGGGAAACAAACTAAATAAGCTACACTTGTTGTATAAAATCTAAATGTGTTGAGAAAAATGGTTAACAGTAGCGTCACCACCATCTTATACAGTGTAAATACCCGTTGATTACTTTGTAAATAGCAACAATGTAAATATCAATAATGATGACAACAAAATCCCAAGACAGCTTAGCAGGGAAAAGAGGAGCCAGCTATAAGCGGCACTAAGGTTCACTGAATTTAAGGCAACGCTTAAAAAGGCCAGCCAGGCCCGTAAGCATGAGGGACATGGCAGAGATACATTGTCATGTCCAGAGCGGTGGAGGTTTGGTGGGTAGTCTCCTGGGTAGAATATGCTCAGGAGGACCCCCACACTACCCTCCCTTGTTGCCGGGAGGGTGACAATAAATCGGTTCCTCCACCTTATCAAAAAAAAAAAAAATCTAGGTATCTTCATGTAATACTAATACCTACAATAATCCATTATACGTTTTTAACGCCGCAGGTATAATACAAATTACTTTTCAATTAATTTTTAGACGTACACAAAATTTTACTTTAATATTTACGCATTTTGCAGTTACAAAATTGAAATAGAACCTAGAAAGTGCCTATTCTTTATAACGGGTGGCCAACTAAGAATGATACTGGGCTATATCTCGAAAAGTAATAATTGTCGTAAAGACTTACCACAGATTCGGAGTAATCTGTGGACTTACGTTAAAAAAATATGAGTTTAGCGGCCAAGGGAAAATGTTGGAAATTATTTTTAAGTTTGCAAAATAGTCGCCAGGGTGCGTATTCGCCATCTTAAATTTTAAAACCCGTTTTTTGTAAAATTTTCTTAAATTAAAGATAGTAGAATGCATTGCCATTTTAGGGCCGAGATAAATTCGATTATTTTTTGTTAAACACTTTTTGAAGAATGTGGTGGGAGGTGTTCGAACATTTTCAAAAATAAATGTCAATAAGTTCGAAATGGCTGAACGGTTAATAAGTTTGGAGTCGTTGACAAGGGCTTAGGCTATCAACCGTGCCTTGAGTGGGGTGATTGAATTTTCTTACCTAGCCGCTAGAGGACGTTTTTTGACATCACCGCAAATAAATCAGATTTTTCTCAAGAAATTTAATCGAAGACAGCCAAATGAGAGCCTGATACGTCAGTGAAAACCGCATCTTGATATCTCTTATCTAACCTAAATATAAGTAACAGAAATCAAAGCTTGAAATAATATAGGATTTTGGAACATTTTTTCGAAAGACCCGTTCTTATTAAATCCTAATTATCCTTATTTTAGAAAGAATAGATCAAAACAATACTGGCATTTAAGACTCTTTCGAGGTAAACTTGTCATGCTTTTTACAGATGGAACCGCTTATTAGTCAAAACTTCAGGCATTCAAGAAACATTGGTGCTGGAACATAAATCTTTTTAAAGATAATAATTATTGAACTGAAAAATTGGCATTTAGATCTATGAGAAGTTACCTTCTTCATTTGCCTCAAGGGCACATATTTTAAGCTTCGTCATTGGCTTAGTAGATAAAACAAAATTTATACATACAAATATTTACAAGACAGCTAATGCAAGCTTCAAATCTTCGCCTTACTGCGTTACTCATACAAGATCAAGATATAAATTATACATAGAGGGTTATTAAATAGCTATAATTAAATAAGTGTTAGACGAACCCCACTGTATAGATCGAGAGATAACTGCGGTCGCATTTCGTCAAAATAAGTTTCCGGAGTAAACACAGCGAGATCGGGCACAATAGACCCATTAGTCCGGCAATAACGTTGGCAAATTGTTCGGTGGGAGGTCCTGCCATACATCATGCGTTTTGTCCCACGACCGGGACCGATGGTAAGCGATACATACGGACCTATATCCATTATTTTGGGTCTCGTGCTGGCCCGCAGGGGTCCTTATATAATATGCTGAGAACGGTGTTTTTTTAGATTATTTTTATTGGTTTTAGGTGGTAATAAATTTGTGTATACAGGGGATTTAAAATCTAAACAAAAAAAAAGTAAATAAATGAACGGCTTATTTACGGACCAGGCATCGAAAGGAGATATCTTCATCGCACCTAATTAGAAGGCATGATTCCTTCCTATATCCTTTTAGAATCTAAAACATATTATGTTTACACTTTACCACATTTTCAATTTTAATGCCTTTTTATTTTTATTTATTATATGTTTGGATTTATATACTTTTTCCCTAATGTATGTTTTTATAATTTCGGACACCCTTATGAAAATAAATAAATAAAAACCAAATTTGCATCAGAAAAAAATTAACTCGACGGTTGCGTTGAAATTACGAAAACTTAGATGGGATATGAAAAAAAAAGAGAACAATGGCACAATTCGCACTTCGAAGTAGGTACCTACACGAGTTATGTAAAATTCTAACATAAAATCCTAAATTTATAAAATCTTTGTTACCGACAAAGGTTTATTTTTCTCAGGATAAATATCGAATTGAATGATATTTTTAGATGATGAAGCATTTTAATAACGTGTTTTGATACTCTCGTTTTGACTACTCCACTGTTGTCTGTGGTACTGTATGGTGGAGGAGTTGGTAGTAGTAATCTTTAAAATATATTTCTATTGTTTATTTAATTGATTTTGTGTTTCATTTTTTTATTTTATATATTTAACCTTGACTATTACTTGACTAAATGAATTTAACTTTTTTTATTTTTATGTCTCACTGTTTTATTTTGGTGTTTTACGATATTGTACTTCATTGCCTCTTAAATAGTTAGCAAGTTAGCAACCAACTCAAATTCATTTTGATCTCATTTTTTTGTGAATTAATTTTTGTATTCTCCATTTGAAATGTATTTAGTCAGCGTTCTTATTTTAGTTTTAGTTTTTTTTCTTTTTATGACATTGCTAAAATGTATACTATCTCCTATAATAGCCTTGCTCTGAAAATGAGAGTGCATATCTTATTTTGAATTTAAATGTCATAATTTTATACAATTTAGATTTAAAAATTCAATTTTGATGAAATTCCGACTTCGAAGTTTCAATTAGAATCCGAATTTGATAAAATTCAATCTATGAAAGTCTAAATGTTACAAAATTTCGACTTCCAAATACGTATTTTGTAAAATTCCAGCTATGAAGTCTGAATTGTATTCGATATGAATTCATCCGAAACTGATTAATTTCGACTTTATTATGCGAATTTGATAAAATTCCTTCCATTCTACTATAAAAGTCTATACATTTTACATAATTTATTAGATTTCCATCATGAAGCCTGAATTTTATAAAATGCCAACTTCCGAATTTTTACCGACAAAGGTTTACTTTTATCTGGATAAATATCTAATTTAATCATATTTTTAGATGATGAACTATTTTAAAAACGTGTTTTGATACTTCCGTTTGATTACGCCACTGTGGTACTGTATGGCGATGGTAATAGTAATCTTTTAAATCGGCTTTCATTGTCATTTTATTATTTTATAATTGATTTTGTGTTTCATTGGTTTATTTTATATAGTTAACCTTCACTTTTACTTCACTAAATGAGTTTAGCATTCTTTATTTTTATGTATCACTATTTTATTTTGGTGTTTTACAGTGTTGTGCTCCTTCTCTTATTTTTTTTTGTGAATTTATTTTCGTATTGTCTAATTGAAAATGTACCTATTGTTCAGTTATTTTAGTATACGTTCTTATTTTAGTTTTAGCGTTTTTTTTTTCTTTTATACCATCGCCAATATGACACTGCCTTAATTTCATACAATTCAAATTTCAAAATTCAATTTTAAGGAAATTTCGACCTCGAAGTTCGAATTAAAAATCCGAAGTTGACAAAATTCAGTCCAAATTTCCGACTATAACGTCGATTTCGATTTGTTCAAAACCGATTAAATTTCGACTTAATTAAGCAAATTTGATAAAATTCCTTTTATCCTTCTATATAAATTTTATAGAATTCCGATTTCGAAGTCTGAATTTTATTAAGTTCTGACCTTGATATCCGAGTTTTATAAAATTTCTACTATAAGGGATCCGATTGTACAAATTCCGACTTCGAAGACCGATTTTTATGATCTCACTTCCAAGTTTTAATTTTATTAAATTTCGACTATAGAATCTGAATTTAATGAAATTCATTTTCTGAAAGCCTAAATTTTACAAAACTCCGATTTCCAAATACGAATTTTGTAAAATTCCGACTATGTAAGTAGTTTGAATTTGTTCGATTCGGATTCGTCCGAAACTGATTAAATTTTGTCTTTAGTATAAGAGTTTGACAAAATTTTTCTATTCTTCTATAAAAGTCTATACAAATTTTATAAAATTCCGACTTCTGACGTTTATTAAATTCCTACTTTGAAATCTGAATCTTATAAAGCTCTGACTGAAAATGCGGACTTCATAGCTTGAATGTTTTGAAATTCCGACGCATCGAAGTCCCATTGTTATCACCACGCGATCCGTCTCACATTTAGATGCTCAGCTGAGATTTATGCATATCCATTTTCTTTTAACAATCTTCTTGAAAAGCAGACTAAGCACAACCATTTTAAAAAAAACTTAAGACATGTAAGGGAGTGCCCATTAATTACGTGAGCTCAAAATTGGGGCAAAGGTCCGGCAATATCACACCGAATCTCATTTAAAAGGGAATTTTATTAAATTCCGAATTTTGTAAAATTCCTACTACGAGAGATCGAATTTTAAAAAATCCGACTTCCAAATACGAATCTTATAAAATTCCGACTTCTGGATTTTATTGGATTCGTAGTCTGAAGTCTGAATTTTATTAAATTATCCAGATTTTATAGAAGTCGTACTATGATGAGTAACCTAATCTTATGAAATCATGAATTTGAAGGCAGATTTTTATGATCTGACATCTAAGATCTAATTTCATTAAATTTTAACTCTAGAACTCGAAGTTGATGAAATTCATTCTGTGAAAGCCTATATTTTATTAAATTCCGACTATGACGCCTGAATTTTATTCGATTCCAATTCGTTCGATTAAATTCCATCTATAGTCCGCGAACTTGATCAAATTCCTTCTGCCCTTATGTGAAAGTCTACATAAATTGTATGAAATTCCGGCTTCTGGATTTTATTAGATTCCTACTTTGAACTCTGAATATTATAAAAGTCCGGATTGAAAATTTGAAACTTATCAAGTCGAAGTTTAATAAAATTCGGACTTCCAAGCATGAATTTTTTGAAATTCCCACTTCAAAATCAGAATTTTATTAAATTCCGATTTTGGTATCCAAATTTTATACTAATAACTGTGACGGACCAAATTTTCTAAAATTCCCTTTTCTAAGTGCGATATTTTCTAATTTTAATAAATTTCAACTCTAGAATCAGATTTTTATGAAATTCATTAATTTAAAGTTTAAATTTTGCAAAATCCCTACTTCTAAATACGAAATTGATTAAATTCCGACTTTAGTAAGCAAATTTAATAAAATTCCTTCTATGAAAGTCTTTATACAATTTTATTTCTGAACTTTATTAGATTCCTACTGTAAAGTCTGAATTATAGAAAATTCTCACGTCAAAATCCGGAATTTATAAATTCGAAATTTAATGCAATTCCGACTTCAAAACTTGCAGTTTTTAAATTCCGACTGCGAAGTCTGAATCTTATTAAACTCCGGCTTCCGTATCCGAATTTTATCAAAATCCGAAAATAAGAGACCTATGACAGACATAAAAATTTTATACGAATAACTATGAGAGACCAAATTTTCTAAAATTTCCTTTTCTAAGTGCGGTATTTATGATCTGACTCGGAAATCCTAAATTTAATAAATTTCGACTCTAGAATCAGAATTTGATGAAATTCATTACTTGAAAGTCTAAATGTTGTTATCTTCCTACTTTCAAATATAGATGTTATTAAATTCCGACTATGACGTCTGCCTTACATGCGATTTCGATGCGTCCGAAATTGATTAAATTCCGACTTTAGTATGCGAATTTGATAAAATTCCTTCTATCCTTCTATGAAAGTCTTTATAAATTTTTATTTCTGGACTTTATTAGATTCCTACTTTAAAGTCTGAATTATAGAAAATTCTAACATCAAAATCCGGAATTTATAAATTCGAAATTTAGAGCAATGCAGGCTTCAAAGCCTGATTTTTTTAAATTCCGACTGCAAAGTCTGAATCTTATTAAATTCCGGCTTTCGTATCCGAATTTTATCAAAATCCAAAAATGGGAGACGAAATTTTATAAAATTCCGACTTGAAAATCAGAAATTCATAAAGAAGAAATTTAATAAAATTCGGACTTTTCAAAATTCCGACATTGAAATCTGAATTTTATCAAATTCCTACTATGAGAGACCTAAAAATTTTATACGAATAACTATGAGATACGAAATTTTCTAAAATTCTCTTTTTACCGTGCGATATTTATGATCTGACTTGGAAATCCTAATTTTAACAAATTTCGACTCTAGAATCAGAATTTGATGAAATTCATTACTTAAAGTCTAAATTTTGTAAAATTCCTACTTCCAAATACAAATTATCTTAAATTCTAACTATATGACGTCGGAATTGCATGCGATTTCCATTCGTCTGAAATTGATTAAATTCCGACTTTAGTATGCGAATTTGATAAAATCCCTTCTATCCTCCAATGAAAAGTCTATATAAATTTTTATTTCTGGACTTTATTAGATTCCTACTTTAAAGTTTGAATTATACAAAAATTCTCACATTAAAATCCGGAATTTATAAATTCGAAATTTAATGCAATTCGGAATTCAAAGCTTGCAGTTT
The DNA here is from genome assembly GCA_016904865.1 of Pissodes strobi. Classification (NCBI taxonomy): domain Eukaryota; kingdom Metazoa; phylum Arthropoda; class Insecta; order Coleoptera; family Curculionidae; genus Pissodes; species Pissodes strobi. The sequence continues at coordinate 89,257 of MU183882.1, read as the reverse complement.
TTAAATTCCGACTACGAAGTCAGAATCTTATTAAATTACGGCTTTCGTATCCGAATTTTATCAAAATCCAAAAATGGGAGACCTAATTTTATAAAATTCCGACTTGAAAATCAGAAATTTATAAAGACGAAATTTAATACAATTCTGACTTTTTTAAATTCCGACTTTGGAATCTGAATTTTATCAAATTCCTACTATGAGAGACCTAAAAATTTTATACGAATAACTATGACGCATCAAATGTTCTAAAATTCCCTTTTCTATGATCTGACTTGGAAATCCTAATTTTAATAAATTTCAACTCTAGAATCAGAATTTGATGAAACTCAATACTTGATAGTCTAAATTTTGAAAAAATCCTACTTCCAAATAAAAATTTTATTAAATTCTGACTATGACGTCGAAATTGCATGCGATTTCGATTCGTCCGAAATTGATTAAATTCCGACTTTAGTATGCGAATTTGATAAAATTCCTTTTATACTTCTATAAAAGTCTATAAGTATATACATCTTTATTTCTGAATTTTATTAGATTCCTACTTTAAATTAAAATCCGGAATTTATAAATTCGAAATTTAATGCAATTCGTACTTCAAAGCTTGAAGTTTTTAAATTCCGGCTACGAAGTCAAGATTCAGACTTTTGTATGCGAATTTTATCGAAATCCAAAAATGAGAGACCTAATTTTACAAAAATTCCGACTTGAAAATTAGAAATTTATAAAGACGAAATTTAATAAAATTCGGACTTTTTTAAATTCTGACATTGGAATCTGAATTTTATCAAATTCCTGCTATGGGAGACCTAATTTTATGATTTGACTTCGAAGTCAAAATTTTGTTAAATTTCAACTTTAAAGCCTGGATTTGATATGATAAATCTCCGACTTTTATGTCCGATACAAATTAAGAGTTAATGCTAGACTTCGCCAATCTGAGTTCGCCCTTCTCTTACATACTGCTGCTTTTTTAATGTCATTTTCGCATCTTTCAAAAAAAAATATTTCTGTAGGGTTTTTCTCTTATTTTATTGTTAATAAAGGAGTTATTTTCAGAGATTTCTTTTAAGTTTTTAAACATACCACGCCAATGGTTCGATTTTTTTCATGATTTTGTGATAATTAATTTTGGCTTCGGATTTGATATAGACATAGGCGTGCACGCACACAGACAGAATTTTTCCCAAATGTTGTGTTAATTGAGAAATCTAAAAAAAAATTCTACCAGGATTTCTCATTTTGGTGTATAATCATAGACCCAGAATTTTTTTTCTAGGTCTGTGTGTATAATGGTTGTATATAAGAAAGAAAAATTTGATATTTCCAACTTAGTAAATATAATTTAAAAATTGAAAGAAACTTGTATTAAATTGATCTAAAGTGACTCTTTTTGGATTTGAGCTAGCCTGTAACTAGTATCATTGTATAAAACAATACAATGCTACAATAATTTGGCTAACACTCTGGACACTGAATTTGTAACAAGCTTGTTTTTATATAGTAAGTGTTGATTTTTCACAATAAAACACATTCTAACACGTCAAATAAAGTTTGTAGAACGTCAATCGAAAGAAAAAATGGACACGCCACATTTAGTGACTCTCCTCGATTCCCGGCAATAAAAAGAGTAGCGATTGCCCTTTGTACGCGTCAATTTTAAACTAAGGAGTACACAATGGTATTGAATCGATCTCCTAGAAAAAAAAACGCTTTTCATAAACGGTGTTTGTGCAGTCGAAACCCTTCTTAATTCGGCATGAGAGCGTGTGTCAAATTTCAGTGAATGCCGAAATGTAATTCAAGAAACAAACACGTCAGGACCACAATGGGCCGACTCAGAAATGCCGGCGAAGCGTGTAATTGCTCGAATAATAGTTTGTAGTGAAACTTTATGGCAAGTGAGACTCGAACGAAAGGAAAGGGACGGGAATTTTAAAGCTGCCAGTTCATAACAAAAAAGATCCAAATAATAATAAATATTAGATTAGATTAAACAATACACTGAACTAGATCTTCTTTACATCTCAACTTCCGGTATAGCAGGAAATTGACATTAGAAGAAATGTTACAAAATCTAAAATGGGAATTATTGCAATCCAGTTTGTTCCAAGACAAACCGTTTCTATAGCCTCTCAAAGTGTAAAATGTCAATTTTTCAACGTCAATATTTCAAAAAAAAATTGAATCATATTATTATAGGGTGCACTATTTAAAGAGTGTGCCTAAATTTGTTCGTGGATTTCAAGCTCAATAATCCCTCTGTATACTGTATAGGACATTTTATTTAAAAAATAGAAGTTTCTTTCATAGACTGTACATAGAACTTTCTCTAAGTTAGTGGTTTCGCCACAAATTAGGTTTATTGAATTGTTGATCCACCCTCTGCCAGTGGCGTAGTCAGAGTTTGCGTATGAGACAGAAATGGATATTAATCAATGAAAACCTCAGTTTCCCATATAAATTTGTTATTTTTAAATTGCGATTATCCGTGGGTTTTTGAAAATAATATTTTTAAAAATATGTGCTGAGAAACAGTGCATTTCCGGACCTATGTTTATATAAACTTTGTATCACTCGAAGAGTTACCTCCTGAAGTTTGGCCACGTACTTAAATAACACCCTGTATTGCAAACATTTCGAAAGATTGATTTAGCATCAGTCCAAGGGCTTATGGCCCATGTAAGGCCAAAACTACGTGCCATCAAAGAGCACGATCCCGAAACTTTTTATTTAGTAGCACAATAATGCGTAAACTTTCGTTATATTATACGTCATAGCTAAAAAAAAATCAAAGGCATTCTCTGCATTGCTAATAAATTTCGATTCGATTCACGATGTTAATTTTATGTGCAATTTATTATTGCTTATCCTAAAATCCTAATCATTATTATATAATAAATAAAGACTCCGTATAAAACTTAATTAAAAGAATTGCCTCTATTGAACGACATCTTTAGAACACTAAATTGCATTCAGCCATTTTTTTTACCACTCACTTGCGAAAATGGAAAATCTCCACTTTCCAAACAATAAATATAAAGACTAAACGACTAAACCTTCTCTAAACGGTCAGAAAATAACGAGAAGAAATAGGGGCCCGTCAGCCAACGGATGCTCGTGCAGTTTTATGATAATAGTTGCGGTCTCGCAGGGCTGATGTTTGACTCGATTTCGGGAGAGAGCAAAGTGCTTAGTCAGGTTCGGCCATCCCCGTTTCAAGCTATACACTATATTCTTCAGGGACGTATGCAGATGGTCTCAGAAATGAAAGGCTAGTTCTGGATTTTATGCTAATTAAGTATAACAAGGCTAAATTAATTTAATATCCCCCCTTTGTTACTTTTCTATTATACTTTTTATAATTTTTTTATATAATAATGAAATATTAAATTTCGAATGAAAAGGGGGTCAAGTGACTTTTAATTCTCTATCCAACGCCGAATTGAGTTTGAAATCCCATCAATTTACTGCGAAGTTGAGTGAGTGTTGAATATTGTATTCATCTGGAACGGTTAATTTTTTGTTTCGCCCTCGTAATTAGGTTAGACAAAGCATTTAGCACATAACAGTGTATCACAACATGTACTTAATTCGTTGATTAAAAGTGTAAAAGGAAAAATCCCCATTTATTTTTCCCGAAAAAGTCTTCAATTACAAGGGTAAATTGAAAAATGTACTTTAGACTGGATTTTAAAAATATGACCGCATTAGATAGAGTAGTATTTCTCTAACTTTTTTGGTCGTGGAACCGTCAGTTAATGCAAAACTAATGTGGCCTACCAATTTCTCGTGAAAAATGATGCAAAACTAGTATTTATTGCAACCACTCCATTGTGATGAGACACTGTGTCTTGTTCTTTAAATTTGGTTAAGGAATAAAAGTAGCGGATTTCATTGTTTCAAGTTAAATTTTACAAATAAGATAAAAATTTCCGCTTAAGCAATAAAGGCGACGGCATTTCATTATTTTAACCTAAATTTTACAAATAAGATGTAGAATTTCGCTTAACCAATGAAAGCAGCAGATTTCATTATTAAGCTAAATTTTACTAATGAGATAAAAATTTCCGCTTAAGCAATAAAGGTTACGGCATTTGATTATTTTGAGCTAAATTTTACAAATAAGATAAAATTGTTCGCTTAAGCAATGAAAATAGCGGATTTCATTGTTTAAATCAAAATTTTACAAATAAGGTACGGGGTGTTCCATAGAGGACTGAACAGGGGCTTATTTTTTACCTTCCCTGTATTTTTAAAACAAACCAAAATAGCCATTCGATGTATTTTTTTCTGCTAGATTTAAAAGTTTTAGCAAAAAAACATTTGAACCAAAAACAAAAGAATTACGCCATGGATGAACTGTTTCTTAAATGGAACACCCTGTATATTACTACATTTTTGGACTCTCTAGAAAAATCTAAACACATTTCGTGTATAATAACCTATACCTATCTTATATTGACAGTTGAAAGTCGGGCATTTTGACACTTTGACAGGCTCTAAAATCTAAACCGCGTGAGATCAAAGAAAACGATTTACACATTTCTGTCTTAGGTTTTCATAAGCTATCAAATGACACTAATTCTGAATTTAACCCGAGGATAAAATTAACCTGAACTTTCAAACCTACGGTTAAATTCAAAGTTGATATCATTCGATAGCTTATGAAAACCTAAGATAGGAATGTTCAAACCGTTTTCTTTAATCTCTTGCGGTTTAGATTTTAGAGCCTGCCAAAGTGTCAATATGCCCGACTTTCAACTGTCAATATTTCGTAAACAGCTAAAGATAGGTATAGGTTATTATACACGAAATGTGTTCAGATTTCTCTAGAGAGTCCAAAAATGTGGTAATATACAGGGTGTTCCATTTAAAAAACAGTTCACCCATGGCGTAAGTCTTTTGTTTTTGGTTCAAATGTTTTTTTGGCTCAATTTTTCAATTTAGCAGAAAAAAATACATCGAATGGCTATTTTGGTTTGTTTAAAAAATGCAGGGAAGTTTAAAAATAAGCCCCTGTTCAGTGCTCGTTGGAACACCCTGTACAATTGTTCGTTTATGCAATGAAAGTAGCGGATTTCATTGTTTCAAGCTTATTTTACAAATAAGATAAAAAATTTCGCTTAAGCAATGAAAATAGTTGATTTCATTATTTTAAGGTAAATTTTACAAATAAGAATACTGTTCGCTTAAGCAACGAAAGTAGTGGATTTCATTGTTTCAAGCTAAATTTTACAAATAATATAAAAATTTCCGCTTAAGCAATAAAGGTGACGGTATTTCATTATTTTGAGCTAAATTTTACACATAAGATTAATTTTTCGCTTAAGCAATGAAAGTAGCGGTTTTCATTGTTTCAAGCTAAATTTTACAAATAAGATAAAAATGTCCGCTTAAGCAAAATAAGATGTAAAATTTGGCTTAAGCAATGAAAGCAGCAGATTTCATTATTCAAGCTAGATTTTACTAACGAGATAAAAATTTCCGCTTAAGCAATAAAGGTTACGGCATTTAATTATTTTGAGCTAAATTTTACAAATAAGATAAAATTGTTCGCTTAGGTAATGGAAGTAGCGGATTTCATTGCCAAGCAAAATTTTACAAATAAGATACAATACTTCGTTTAAGCAATGAAAGTAGCGGATTTCATTGTTTCAAGCTAATTTTACAGATAAGATAAAAAATTTGCTAAAGCAATGAAAGTATCGGATTTCATTATTTGAAGGTAAATTTTACAAATAAGAAAATTGT